>JABFPM010000125.1:0-38556 GCA_022817325.1 Idris sp. 1 HC-2018
TATATATATACATTTATACACATCTCGCCGCGAGGTGCGAGAAAACCGAGGATGAATTATCCTTTTTTTGTTTTGATTTTTTTGATGCCTCTCTGACAGAGACACGTGTTTGAGAGAAAGTGTTGATGTAAGATTTGCATCGGGCCACGGTTGTCACCGATTTTTTTTTCGTTTATTGTTTTTTCCGAGTATGATGTTCAGTTAAATTGGCCTGCGGCTCGGTCCCGGATGAATCACTTTTGTGTTCGTCAAACGTAGAGACACATTTGAAGGGTTGGCAACTGACTCACGCGAACTGTTACGTAAAAGTTCGACGAGAACTAAAGTATTACTGAAATTAAATTGTTTAATGTAAGTGGCCTGCTAATTTAATGACAATCAAAACTCAAAAGCTACAAAAGTTGTAATTACTTTAACCAATTATGATTAAGGAAAACGAGTTCCTAAATAAGGTTTTTTTCTTCAAAATCTAAAATAATAATCGATGCAGTAATAATAAGAAAACAAAATAATTCTGACCCACGTCAGAGAAGACATGCGAGTGCCAACACGCCACTCATAAAAATGCATCTTTGTTCGATTTGAGAATCGGTGAGGGCCTAGAGGCTAATCGGCCTTTTTTCGCTCGCAAAATTAAGCCCTCGGTAAAATCGAGTCGGACCCTTATTAAGTCCGGCCGAGTAATTGAGTAATCTGTGATTTGCTAGTTTGCTTCACTCTCGTCCCCAAAAATCATTTCGTCCCGGCGATTATGTCGCGATCCCAAGTGTAGCCCCCGGCCCAAGTTGAAAAAATCGCAATCGCTTAAGCGGCCAAGAGCCATTAAGTAGTTTCGATTATTGTTATTATCCGACGTTTCGCTTTTTCTGTCTTGTCTAGAAAAGAAATGAAATGGCACAAAAGTGTCGATAAACGCCGTTCGTTTTCAATTATTTATTACACCATAATTGCCGATGATTATACCCTTTTGTTTTCGCAATACTTATTTTGTTAACGGGCTTTTAATTTTTGATACTTTTTTTGTACGATCTATTAAAGTCTTTTTTCTATATAATTTTTTTTTTTTTTCATAAATATTAATTCAAAAAAAAGAAATGATTTTTTTTTCACTAAACGTCTTGTTGACATCGATAATTTTAATTCAAATTAAAGTTGCGGAAACGAGCGTGTAAAAGGGAGCAATGATACCGAAACTCCTCGAAACTGACAAGTTGGAAGGGCAAGCCTAACTCTTTCAAATTTGAATGATACGAAATTTTTTGAATGACACGCAGGTGTGTCCGAGCCAAGAAGGGGAGCAGGCCTATCGAGTTACAAATACAAAACACAACGGCAAATTAATTAAAAATACCTGGAGATTCTTTCTGAGTTTTTTTTGGGAATTATTTTGAAAGCTTAATTGGTGTAACTTAATTTTGGAGACGATGATAAGGCGCGTCGCATCGATCGCAAATCTGAATATAACGAGTGGCCGTGATAAATCTCGAATTAACCGAAGAAGATAATTAATTGAAAGGGTCCTGTGAGGCGTCGCGGGATGGCCAACGGCTAATCATAGACCAGAAACGCTCAACCCCTTGGCATACGACGCCTCGTTCTGGCGACGAACGCCGCAAGCCGGGTGTCTGATTGTAATTACTTTACTCAAGTGCGCTAGTTAAACTTCTCGGATAACAAATGTCCAGTCTCGGGGAGATCATTTGAGGCTCGCTTTCCTTTCTTTTGTGGTCTGCAAATGATTTATGGCTTTTGTGTATTTTGATACGGCCTAACAAATAATTATTACATGATTCCAAAAAAAAATGCAAAAGAAATTGCATGTTTAAACTTTAAAGTTTCTGACAAATTTAAGTTTTAAAATTTAATTTACATGACAACAAAATTTAAAAAACGCTTTTATTTAACATAAGAAAATCAAGTAAAAGTTAAAATAAATTTAAAAAATCAACTAAAAAAAAATAATAAAAATATTAACTAAAAAATAACTAACAAAAATAACAATGTAAATATTAAAACAACCATAAAGTGTCTTCAAAATTACCTGATGTTGAACTCTTAATGTTAAATACAAGCGTGGCGCATTTTTATATTACAATTGAATTGCCTAGAACATCGTGTTCTTGCCAGAATTCAGGATAACTAAAGGAACGACGATATGGTTGCAGAATTTTTTTCTTGCGAGAGGCAAGCTAACAAAACTAACAGTATGACAAAGTTCTTGGGAAACCGTTTTCTTGCGAGAATTCAGGCTAACTAACGGATCAACAAAATGCTTGAAACATCATTTTGAATCAGAATTTATTTTTTGAATGGCCCTATTTTTATTTTTGTGTATTTTTTTTTTTGTATTAAAATTGAATTGCCCGATACACCGTTTTCTAGCGTGATTTTAGGATAACTGAAGAAATGACGAAGTGGTTGCAAATTTGTTTTCTTGCGAAAGGCATGCTAACAAAACTAACAGTATGAAATATTTATTGGAAAACCGTTTTATTGCGAGAATTTAGGCTAACTAACGGACGAACAAAAAGCTTGTAACAATATATTGAATCAGAATAAAAAAAAAACTTATTTATTCAATTTGTAAATTGTACTTTATGTATGGCCCCAAAACAAAGTTATGAAAATGAATATGGTAAGTAGTTATTAAATATTAAAAATAGTAATTTAAAAATTCGCCACGCTTTTATTTAACATTAAGAGTTCAACATCAGGTAATTTTTAAGACATTTTATGGTTGTTCTAATATTTACATTATTAGTTGTGTTAGTTATTTTTTAGTTAATATTTTTATTATTAGGATTTTAATTTGTATTTTTCAAATTTTATTTGATTTTTAAAATTATTTTTTTAACTTTTAGTTGATTTATTAAATTTATTTTTTAACTCTGAATTGATTTTCTTAGGTTAAATAAAAGCGTTTTTTTCTTCTTTATTTTAATTTGTTTTTCATTAAAATTAATATCTTCTTTTAAACTAATCTCTTTTGAAATAAAAATAAATTCATACGCGGAAATAAAATTCTAACAAATTTAGTATAGAATTACTAAACATATACCCATTTTACTTATGCAGTACAGTGTTACGAAAAAAAGTATAATTCTGTGGCGACGCGTCATAACCAGTTAAGGTGTGTCTCCGAGGAAACTGCTTTTCTTACAAATAAGCTGAAATGACTCAGAAAGGTTCCTTACAGTAAAACAATAATGCAAGATTTTGTTTAGATTTTTAATCCGTTCACTATTTTTATAAATCCCCATTGTAAATCCAGTTTTAGCTATACTGAACGCACTCGTTTTTCGTCAGTATTATTTTATATCTCGGCACTATTTTAACCTATGCATCAATATAGAAAAATTGACAATTTTAATTCGAATTTTCTCAAAAAGTAAGCGGATATAAAATCTGGACAAAATCGTGTAAGACTATTTAAAACTTGAACAACGTTATGTTCAAATATTAAATAATTTGTAAGAAAACTGTTTCATCGGAGACACACTTTAATTGACCAAAATATGATTTTAAAATATTAACGTTTAAAGTTGGGAAACTGTTTTCTTAAAAAATCCAATATTAATAATAATTTCACATAAAATACGTTATATACATTGCAAATGTATGAAAAAATTCTTATATTTATGTGTCCAAGTTAACTGGTTAACTTAAAACCTGTCAGTTAACTGGTTAGGGTTTTAGGTTTTTAAGCAGATAAGAATGAATTCAATCAAAACATTTACATACTATATTGAAATTGGGCTTAAAATGAACATTTCCGTCAGATTAATTTATATTTGAGTTTTTTGTATCGCCACGGATGTCGAAAATATTCAAGAAAGGTGTCATTAAATAGGAATTGAAAAATCATTTAATACGTCTATTTTTGTTTTTCCGAACCAATGTGATTTTTCTAGATAATCCTAATCTGCACCTCACCCCCGCCACGAGGGTTAAATAAAAGTGTTTTTAAACATTTTTTTACAATAATTTACATTTTAATACGTCTTTTAAAATTATTAGCCATTTGCTTTAAAGATTTTTATTTCTTTTTGCTTCTATTAAAATACTTTTTTGAGTTGCAAGATAATATCAAAATTTTTAAAAAACGTGATTTTTCATTTTACGCGCGTCATGCGAGTAAAATGATTATTAAATACTCTTTCGTATGTTGACACCAATTATTAAGAAGTGTTCAAAATTTGGGGTCTTTGCGTTGCAAGAAAGTATTAAAATTTTTAATAACAAGATTTGATTTTATTAGTAAGTTAAAAAAAAGCGTTTAATAATTAAACTGTTTTTTCTGTATTTTTTATTTAAAAATTAGAATTATCTTTCTATATTTTACTTAATTTAAATTATTTTTACAGATTTATTTGAGCATATTAAATCTTATCTTACCATTTCAATTTTCAAATTTTAATTTATATTTTATTTATTTTAACTTTGCTTTTATATTTTTTGTCTACAAATAAAATTACTAGTCTGCATTTTATTTTATTTAAATCAGTATATTTGAGCATGAAATGTGAAGGAATTTTTATTAAATTCAATTTTTCTCAATTTAAAATTTTTTTTTATTATTATTATTTTTACAAACAAACACTTATATGTTACGATCAACATTACGTTTTCGAGAATGACGTTTCACACTCGTGCGCTTTACGCTTAATCGCACCTGCTATCATCTTTGCCCGAGGAATCGACAATGCACGTAAAACATTCTGCAAACATCTCGGAATCTGATATCAAGATCAACGCGCGTTTAATTGAAAGTCCATTCCTCGGTACAAAGAGCATTTCGATCGGCGAATGAGAGATAAAAAAAAGAAAAAAAAATTACTCTGGCATGCACATAATTCCATAATTAATGTGATCGACGTAAAATCAGTTTACTCTCAATCCCCTCGTCACATTTTGTCCATCTACAATGTAAATAAATAGCATCATCAAAATGTTAATTAATAATGTGAAAGCTTTGACGCCATATTCTGTGACATTTAAATAATCGATGGAGCAACTGATCGATTACTTGCATTGAACTTTTGACTAAAATATATTTCAATCTTTTTGTTATTTTGGGGAAAAAATTCAAGTTTTTTTACTTTTAACTTCGGGCAAAAATTTTTGCAAACAATTTCTCTCCAGCAGGATTAAAATTAATTTTAATAATAAAAATTTCATTACAAGTTAATTGAAATTTTGTTGCTGCAAGCTTATCTTTTATGTTTTTTTAACTGCAACAAGCAATTGCTCTTCTTCTGGGGAAAAAAATCTAGCCAACATTTTAATTAAAGTCAGTTTTGCGTCGAATGCGACGAATTAACGATTTTAAATATTGTCTGCAGGCGACGTGAAGACCAGATTTTCAGCGGACGTAATCCAACAGTGAAAGTGACGGCGATTCCATTATTCCGCGCGAAATTATTGTTCGAATGCAATGTATGTACAGTGGGCGTTCGCACCTAGGGTGCCCGGGCCACGACATAAGCTGTCAAATTTGCAGCTCAAAATATCTCTCTATATCTCAGCCCCCAAACCAAACGTCCGCACGATGAAAACACAATGGAGCCACGCAAATTCAGTTACAGTTAAATGCTTGACATTTCGAAAACGAATATTCAATAGTACTTGGCTTTGTTTTGTTTTGACTGATGACACGTTGTATTGAAAAAGAAAGGCTCTCATTAAAACCAATATTTTTATTTGTCAAAAAAATGAATGCACTTTGATTTATCAAACTTTTTAAACCAAAGTTGATTTTTTTATTACAAAAAATGGCTTAAAACATAATTTTACTTTTTTAATTTAATAATACCGTTTTGCTCTATCATCACCCAATTTCATATCTAACCTCTAAATCTCTTCGACCCACGAAAAAATTGCCCGACTTTTTTTTGCTCTTTAATCTGAAGCCATATTTCATTCGGCATTCCCCATAAAGATGATACAAATAAAACTGAATTTGACAAGAAATAGCACCATAAATAGCCAGTACACTTTTTATACTTGGCAAGAAAAAAGGAGACGTTTTATTTTATCGGTGATCTTGAGATTAGTGATTTAATTAGTAAAATACAAGTCGCGTGAATGGAGTATTATAAAACACAGTTTGTGCACGCGTTCCAGACGCAAAAGATAGTCGCAAGTGCGCAGCTGCGAGTTATGTCCCGCTGGACATAATTTTTATCAGCTTTTGGGTCCCAGATGCCAAACTGAAATGGAAGCCGCCAATTGACACCACTCGAGTTTTACCGCACTCTGTGCTCTATACATTTTGGAACCACTCATTGACACCCCAAAGTGAATTTTATCTCACTTATATAAATAGACATTCATTTTTTTGCTTTCTCTCTACATTTTTGAAAATTATTTTCATCCTCAAATGGAGAAATATTTAATTAGCTGAAAAGTATTTGTGAGTCCTATGGACTCGACATTAAACAACTTCATAATCCCGTGCAGAGTGTCCCGCTGGAATGTTTGGAGTTAATTTTGCGCATTTTCACATCTCGGGGAAAAAAAGAAGGAAAGAGGGAAAAAAAGAGGAAGCAGCCCAATCTCACTTTCGCTTAGCATTCTTTCTTCCCTTTCCGCTGTTCCACTTCTCTCGGGCTCTTATTTTTCCTTCAGCTCGTAACTTAATTAATCGCATAACACGGGACCTAATGAAATCAGAATTTTCATCCCCGTCTCCCATTCCCCCCTGGCAACCGCTTTTTCTCCGTCGTCCATTTCGCCCTCTTGCTCATTCACCGGCCAGATAAAAACGAGAATATTTGTCGAGAATACTTGTACTTTGCTTTTACCAGTCATATACATATATATATATATATATATATATCAGTGAAAATTACTTCGAGAATCAATATTTCTCGAGAAATCATATAAACAGAATTTCGTTTGATGAAAAAAGGAAGAAAATGTAATTGCAAAGTGTTTGTTAAAAAATTGCCAAATCATGAAAGCTCATCAATCGAAGGGGAATTAAACACGGGAACTGCGCATTTAATTGGCAACTTTTTTTGTCAAGCAGCTGAACGGGTTCACAGGCGTTTAGTTTTGCTGTTAAAATAATAAAAGCAGTTGTTGACCCTAAGTGTCATCGTGACCGGTAACAAAACAATATGTGTATATGATGATGGCCGGTTTTTATTTTTAGCAATCGATGGCAGGTCGATGTTGGGAGAAACCTCGAGGACTGTCGCGTAAAATTGAATCGAGCCAACCAATTTCTCGTGCAGAGGAAATGCGTGACCCGTTCGCGACATTAGCTACATGTTCGCTTTGTGAACAGCGCCAGTATAACTGAATTTCCATCGTCATTTTATGCATCAAACTCGCCATACCATAACCAATTTCGATGAGTAATCCAATTATACATACATCTTTGCCGGCGTTTAGTTATGTCGATATATAACCGGTATGTATGAATGTGTGTGACGACCAGACAGATGGTACTCTTAATTTCTAGATTTCTATACCAATGTAATGTCAATTTTGCGAATCCAAAAAAGCTCATTCTTGTTCAAAACTTATTTGAAAATTACTATTTTATAAAGATCATTTTATTCTCTGAAGTATTTGAAGAAGGTCAAAGAAATAATTGTGGCAAAATCTTGTGAAATTTGTCATTTGTCCAGTAAATCATCCAGCAGTAATAATAGAACAAGTTATATTGGCACTCAATCAGAAGTCATAATACATTTAGCGCTCCCTAATTAAGTCTCGATGAAAGGCCGCCGCTGGGACAGCTCTATCGCCCGGAATCACAGAGTGTGCGACCCTTTTGATGGAAACACACGATACATAGTGACATTTATCACTGCGAGGCAGCATGCCGAATTAATTAGCAATCGTGAAAAACGGCAAAAAAATCTGTCCAGTTCACTCTCTGCGAAGTGGCTGGCTCTTTGAAAAACAAAAAACGCTGTCATCTCCTTAGCCCTTTCGAGTTCTGTAATGCATTTTATTTATTCACAAAGACAAATACTCTGGGCAAAAGTCTTTTTGAAAGAGGCGCGTCTTCTTTTACGTAATGCCACAATCCCTTTGATGGGGTTTCTGTAAATGGCCGAGATAGCCAAGTTGGTCTTTGAAAACGCGGGCATTTTTAATTTCCAAGGATTACCGCAAGACTCGTCTTTTTTTCTTCGCCATTCACAACCCCCGCGTAATCCTCGCTTCCCTTTAATGTCTAGAATATTTTCATCTTTGCTTGCATGGCCTTTGTTGTCTAATCATTTCAAATCGAATGCGGTCAATATATATGAAGACTTTTTTTTAATTACAAGCGCAGATCGATATTTGTCTAGGAGAAAAAGCTTAATTGGACGATCAAAGTACGTGCAATCGGCACGTTCCACGTGTAAAACGGAAACTCTTCAAACACATTTGTGTTGCATTCTTTGTTGTCTTCCTTTTTGGTTGTTATTATTGTGACACGCGGTTCTAACTACTACTCTCTCTTCCCTCGAGCACGCTACTTTCGATGGATGCTCACTCGATACGATATGATAGAATGCGATGCGATATGATACGAGTCTTGGGATCGTGATAAAAAGAAACCGAGTGGGTAGGACGTGACGAGACAATGGATCATCGGCACCACTAGCCATAATACAATCGCATCAGCATCTCACTCCGCATTGTTCGACTTTGCTTTCCTATCGGCCTTTGAGACCCGATCTGCCTGTCTTTCTCACCTTTTTGTGTCCACCCCTTCCATTTTTATTGTCACTCTTATTCTCTTTCTCGTTTTTTTTAAACACACACGTCCTAAGTGGAAAAAGTAACGTTTTAAAATTGACAAAAGTTTCTTTCTTGTTTTTTTCCCTACATTTTTCTTCATAATGTAAGAGATGACATTTATTTGAAAAATAAAATAAAATTGCGTCATAACGTGTAAATATTCGTCAGATTCATTTAAAATTCGGGAGTGTTATATTTCGAACTGTCAACTTAAGACACATTTATTGATCTCAAAATCGAACTGACCACTGAAAATAATGAATTGTTAACCTAGCAGTTTTAGACTGTTTCATTTACAATCTACGACTGCTAGGTTAACAGTTTATTATTTTCAGTGACTATACATTTTAAATTTCATAACGGATAACTTCAGAACTGTTTGATAATTGATAACCAATATTTGATTGAAAACTAAATGTCAATGTCAAAGACAAATTTAAAGTGAAGACGAATCTGATTTTCTATGGCTACTTCAATTTATTTCTCTTGGGAGGAAACTATTTTATTACTTATTATACAAATTCGTATAATTTATGATTTTTTAAAGCATCTTCAAAAACCAGAGTTATAAAGAAATTAAATAATGTAACATTCAACCGAACTGTCCTTTCTTATAATACTAAATAATAAAATAATATAAATGCTACAATAAATTAAGTTTAAACTTAGAGACTTAAGAAAAAAAATAGTAAAGAAAGTAAATTTATCGCGTTTGACTTATTAAAGGTAGACACACGAGACAATGGCATGCTTGACGAAAATGAAACCGCGACAAATGAAAGGTGTCAGGACAACGTGGGCGGCAATAGACGGCATTCCTAGGAGTTGTTCCAGTCGAAAGAATCCGAATAAATTGGTCCGCGTTGTAATAAATTGCGAGCAAACTCGATTCAGCGGCGTGCATTCAATTACGAATTTGATTCGAAGCGTAGCAGCGACTCGACTGCTGCCACTCTATCAATATCCCGCGAGATCTTTGCTGAGCGAAAGAGAGTTCGATCATTAGTTTGTGCGGATCGCTTGCTACAAAGGCGTTGAATAACAGCCGAAATAATGAAGCGGCGTTCGTTTCGACTCCCTCTCGCGCAAGATTAATGATTCCGTGAGCGAAAATCGCGAGCAACCCCTTTCTCACGCTCAGCGGATTCGCGACATCCCGATCGGATGTCGCAAGAACATCCAGCAAAAGATTAAATAAACAAATTAGAACAATTAGAAGAAGGGCAAACTAGAAAATTGAAGGAATTCCTTTTGGATACAATTTGCCGATTCATTTCACATTTCTTGTTTAGCGATTTTTTGTTCAGAGCAAAAAGAAAATAAGTATTTGTATTTTTTGCTTCTTATCCTAGCACTTTTGTCTAAAGTTTTGCTAAAACTGACATCATGTAGTTAAATCCTCAGATGTCTCTTCTCCCTCGAAAAGTTATCTAATAACCAAGTTGGTACCAGAGCGAAAGAGTTGATTAAACTCGAACGCGAAATTCGCCTCGCGAACGTAAATTATTTGTTAATGCGGATAATATGAATTTCATTTCGGGATCGTTGAATAATCATCAAAAGGTTTCGTTCTCTCTTACTCTATCTCTGTTGTCGTGGAACATTTCACCTTTGTGAATTATCTTACGAGGAAGGAGGCCCAGTCGTAGGGGCTGCTCCGAGAGCATAAACGTAATCATTCCGAGGGAGCGAACGGGGTTTTACTCTGGCATGCGCGTAAATGTAGTTATAAATAAATCTAGGAAGCTCTTAATGTACGCGGGGACGCCAAATAAGAAGGTTACACGGAGAACACGCAACGCGCGAGCTATCAACCAGCGAATTACATCGCCCAAGATTATGCTTGCTCGAGAGCTGCGCCTTGTTCTCCTCGTTTCTGTCAACGTGTATTTAACATAAGTCCAAAATTGCTTTTCTTCATAGACAAGACATAATATTATACAGAGCACAACACACACACATACATATGTATACAAGACATCGATCCGCATGACGGTTGTCACTTGGAATTAATGTACCACTCTCTTTTGGAAAAGTGCCTTTTTCCTGCGCGAAAATGCAGGCTGCATTATGCGTGTGCACGTGCAGACAATTGGCCACTAGATTCCTTTAGATTTTTTGATTTATTCCCCGCCACGTTTCAAAAAAACAAACGTTTTAATTAATAAGAAGCAAGAATTACTATATATATACATCAGGCTCTTGTAAGGAATCTAATTTGAATAACACATCGGGCTTCCTGTTGACAAACGGTTTCGCTTGTTTTATTACCAGCTCCATAAATTCAGCACGATTTAGTGTTGTAAAAGTGTACAGTCTCGCAGCAGGTAAGGTTAATGAAAAGTGAGGTCCAACGGTGATGAACAAAATGTGCGAGACAATAAAGTATATATACACACTCATTGGCGAAGGTAATCTCCTAAGCGTATCGACATTAATTCGGTCTCGCCCTAGCTTTTAACCGGAACAGACGCACCCTATAATAGGCAAGTTGAAATCCAATCTGCAAGTTTGCAAATTCAATTCGGCCGTCTTACGAGAGAAGAGAAGAGCGCGGGCCTTTGGGCTTATACGTTCTGCATAGTCGGCACCAAGAACCAACCACCCCTTGGGATGGAATCCTTTATTGCGAGCATCTTTGATTTTCGCGATGTCTTCGGATCAGTCAATCAAGTTTTGTTTTTAGCTGGCCAAAGTTGACCTTTGATGGACAGCAGATAAATCGGTGTTATAAGTCAAGACTCTACGTTTGGAAAAAATATTTTCAATTACGGTTTAAGTGAAACTGTAGAATTTTCAATTTCTTCAATTTATTTGAAACACATACGTGCTTTTAAACAACCCTCCAAAAATTCCTACAGTTAATTACAAATATACAATAACTGGAAGGGGGAGGGGGGGACAGTGGAATGCTGCAGCCACTCGTTTATGAAATTAAAATTTGGATGACTGATACTGTTGATTTGCAAAAAACCGTTACACGAAGTATTTCGTGTGCGTTGGTTTATGCGCGAGGCTCAAATTTTTCGTCGACCGAAATTACGAATACGTTCTGCGAAAGTATTTGTATTATTTTTGGTATCCCTGCGCAATCACCTCCGACAGCTTTTAAAATGCAGGCGAAATTATTCGCCCAACAAATGACGGTATTCCAACGACTCTTTCGAAATATCAAAATGTGTATATAATTTACGATCACAGTTGTTTCCTCAGTTAAGACTGAATCTGTTGCTGGTAGTGTCTCTGGAGCAAACCACCGAGAATCCTTTTCCATTTTAATCTGCAAGTCAACTCTTTATCTTGCTTAAACTATTATACTTTTTATTACATCTTTTGTCCTGTTTTTATTGATATCTTACCAAATTTGCTGGGAAAATTATTTTCATTCCTCTCTAACCACAATATTTCAGTATTTTTTATCCTTTTTCTAATTACAATTTATGATATTTTGATATAAAAATTGTTGTGATCTTTTTTTAACTATAATATTTCAGTGTCTTTTATCCTTTTTTATTTGTAATTTTGGTCTTAACAATGTTAAATTTAATTATTTCTTTTCAAATCTATTACTCGGCTAAAAAGCATCAAAAGGCCAAATGATATTTGTAATAAAAAATTCATATCCATTTGGAACTTTCTAAATCCCGTCTGCCATCAAGCGCGGTGATTCGCGTGCGGACTCCTGGGGTCGGCATAATCTTGTTGGCAAAAGGGTTCGTGCGAATGCACCTGTGCCATCTCAAGTTCGCGTCTTCTCCCTGGCCTTAATACGTAATTCCATTTTCCTCTTAATTGGACAGTTTTATTAAAAAATGCATATCCAGATAGCTCTCGCTTTTATTACGCCTATTGGGACGCGCCAGTTTTTTTAATCCCTCCCAGCGAATAGCTGTAAAAAAATTAGACCTTCAACCCCCGCGAGCTATCTCAACAGACAATGAGACGTTTCGGGTGTTTTAACTACCCAGCAGCTTAATTTCTCATTGAGAAGGGAAAAAAAAGATTTCTTCTTGCGCAGTTCAATTTGCGCAAAAAAAAGACGATGGAGTGACGAGCACATGAACAGACAAAGAATACATTTTAATAAGCCCCGCTGCAACCCTTTGAGCCGACGGAATTAAATGAATTAAAAGTTTTTCTCGTTTCGCGCACAAAACGAAACGGCCTCGGTTGTCTCGTTTTGCGGTATTGCGGATTAATCCGCGAAAATGGAACAAGTTTTGTCATTCGGGACAACGGTTAGGTTTAATTAGGTGTAGAAATATGACAGAAAAAAAAGAAGTAGAAATGCGCGACACACAGACGAAAAATTAAAAAGTATTGTTGTGTAAGTATGTGTACAACGAAGTCTTAGGGATTGCGCGTGTGTACATTATTAAATGGCCGTGTATTCGAGCGAGCGAGTAAGATTTCAATTAAAACAACCCCCTGGTACGCGCCGGGATTAGTAGTACGAATCCGTCCCCCAAGAAGAGCCGGTTATGACACGGCATAAATATCAACGTAAATTGCCTCTCTACGTACCGCGAAACGAGCTACCGAGGAAACTGTAAAGACATCGCGAAAGCGCCTTCACGAATTTTCCCGATTATTGCTAGCATCATCGTTTATGTGGCTTCAATTAGTGTCAATATGCGAACTGCGATTCTGGCAAACGTATTAGCTCACGTTAATTTCAATTTCATTTTAATAGTAAAATAGTAAAATGGAAAAAAACATTAATAATTTTATAACTTATTTTTTTAAAAAGTTAATTTCAATCGCAAACAAAAAATAAAATTCAACTGAATAAAATTTGTACTTGAATGTTTATTTTGTAATAAACAATTTTGTTGTACAAACTTTACGTAATTATATATTTTTAACGAATTATGAGAATTATTTAATTTTGATCTGAGATTATAAGCAAAATTTAATAATTCTTTTACAGAGTTCTGTTTTATAGAAAAAAATATTAATCTTGTAACTGTAATTAATTTACATGTTTTCTTAGACAAAGTATGAAAAATGTGTACAAATAAATGTTTTTTTTCATTAACATGTCACTGATACTTTAATCAAATTTGATTTAGTTATTTTTAATTAATTTTTAAAAACTGTATTAACTTCACATCAATTTAATAAAAGAACTATATTTGTAACTTGAGTCAATAAAGGTTATAAGCTTTTTTCTAGGTTGTTTAATTTTTGCAAATTTCACTAAAACCATTAAAATTGAAAAAAAAGAACCTAATACATAATGAACATATTAATTGTATGAACTGCTTATTTTTCTATTACTATTTTCTAAGAACTGTAGAGAAACATTCCTAAAACACTATCTTGCCCCTTCCTCTTATAAATCGATTAATAACAATAACTCAATTTACTTCTAAAATCCTTCAACAACATAATAGAAAACAAAAATGTTCGGTCTAATAAGCAGTGCTTTTCTCCATTATTTCACATCTTATTCACTTGATTACCCCTGAATTGCACTTGAAGTGCCATTGTTTTTACAAAACTTTTCATCACTCTTACCACTCAGAAAAAAATTACAGACTCTACCCCAGACTAATGAAAAGGTTTCGTTTTTACTTCATGTCTTGCGATGACTGTAAAAGCTGATACAATCATGAATACACGATTCAACATAAAACGATCTTTGCCATACAATATTTATGTCTGCGATGCACTGGGACGGTTCGCTTTGTGTCACCCCAACTAAATGTACGATTAGAAATGAGAGCGATCGAAAGCCGGCCCTGTAATTAAAACCTCTTGAATAAAGCAAACGCAATCTCTGCTCACGATACTAGCTCAATTTCGTTGGCTACACGCACGTGCACAAGAACAAAATATAATTCCCCAAGACAACCCTCTCGGCAACTTTCTGTCCCGAAAACGTATCAAGTTACTTAGCGAATAATTGTCTTAATTATCTTTAGCTTTATAATATACATATATTTGATACGATTTTCACAAAAGTGGTTCTTTAACGATGTATCAGATATAATTGTTGGTACCCTTCATCTTCTGCCAACATCTGCGTGAATCTTACGACAATTGTCGTCGTAAATCTAGCGGCAAACCAGGAGAGCGTTAACTAAACTTTAATGGAGATAGCGGATAATCTTGGCTGAGGAGACGTCTGCCGAAAGGACCTCCTTTGACGGATTAAGTCAAAATCGTGTCGATCTGCTTATAGTATATATATATATTATATGGTACAGTAAGTGTAGCGGCTACCTGGCGCGGCTAATGTGAGTGTTATAATACCCAAAATCTTGGCCAAGTGGCCTGGCTCTGAAGCAAATCACAATGGATGGTAAAAGGGTGTTTTCCAGTTATCTGAAGCACGATCTCCGATTGTCATGAGAGGACAACTTTAAAAAGGTGTCCGTGATGCGACAAAGCCACTCTTACAAGGTGATAGTCCAAGTTGTAATAAAAATATCCAGCCGAGAGGCATGATGAATGATCCGATTTTTTTCCTGGGCAACAATTTTGAAAAAATGTTGATCCGATGCTTGATACATTTTTTCAAGAGTTCATCCACTTTCTTTTGAAATACACATGAAAACAAAGTGGATTGACAATAATTTCACATCTGCTTGAAAGTAAAAAATGTTACCTGAAAGAAAATAAAACGAACAGAGTTTTTCCGGAAATAAGAAAGGCAACTCAATTTTCAGGTCCAATTTTCTGCGTGAAAACTACATTCTGCAAATTATATAGATTGTTTTGTTCACTATATAAATATTTTTTTAAAGAAATTTATTTTCTTTTCCAGATAAAGTTTCCCTTGCAGAAAATCAAGCGGAATTACGTGCGAAATCCGTAGATTTTTTTGCAGTGACACCCTCTCTTTCGGCCCCTTTGCGTTTCTTTTTTTCCTCTGTGTTCTTCTTTTTTTTCGTTGAGCTCAACAAGTCGAATAAAAAGCTTATAAATAAAGAGAGTTTCCCTCCCGGTTTCGAGTCGATTTCACCCTCCGCGTTTCTGCAAATGTCCCCGCGGACACCTGTTGCACACGAGTCACTGCACCGGGACATCGGAAGCTGCTAGGGTTGACACTGCTCTGTGATAACGGAAGTCGCGACTGAAATTTTTGCGGGTGCGCGAGACCCCGTGAGTAATGTTTCTGCGTTTGCTACGAGGGAGCGCCTTTTTCCTGTCGATTGACGAATTATACGCACGTCCAATTCGGTTTTCACGCCGTTTGTACGAATGGCACATGTTTGTAATTGTTCCAAAGGATTATGCGGTTTTAGTTTAGTCAACGTGAATTATTGCCATCGTTTGACAGTGCGGCAATTAACTTTTACGCAACATTTCACTTTTGTTCTGACAATTCAAATATTGATTACCTGCAGTGCCATAATTATTTGTCTTTATTTTAAAGATTAAAAATTTAAATTTGAAACAAAAAATGTATTTTTTCACAAAATAACCAGATCATCTTTTTTGCTGACTTTATAATAATTAATGATATTGTCAGCAGTAACTAAAATTTAAATACGAAAAAAACGTCTAATTGATTGACTTTTAAATGTGTATAATTTAAATTTTTTTGTATTCTTCGGTCATTTGAATTAAAAAATTATAGCAATATAAGCAGTAATTTAAAAATAAGTTTATTAAAATGTTTTACAATTATACAAGATTTTCCTTTTTTTTTATATATATTAGGAAACACTTTATCTTGGTTAATTTGAGAGATATATATATATACTGACTTTGCATTCAATTGAAAGGTATACAAAGTATATCCGGAACACGCGAATAATGCTTAAATAATGAAGTTAAAAATTTGTGCGACTGGTGTGTATTTGCGTGCGAAAAATGCGCTTCTTAATGAATGCAGCACGCTCAAGTTGAGTTTCTTCGCGACAGCTGTGAATTTGTGATAAATGGAATTTAGAGAACGTGCAGGTCGAATTATGTTTTGGGTTAGCCGCTAATTACGGGGATGCCCGAATAAATTATAGCCAATGAAACGTCAGCCTAATTTGTATAGGAGCCGCTATAATTCTCAAATAAAACGTTTATATACACATATAGTGTACAGACATTCCGCAAGCAAGGATCTGGGCATGTAAATTCCAGTCCGGAAACTGGCGAAAAGTCAAATTGAATCTTCGATGATAAAGGCCTGCGTGCAAAATTTGTCCATATAGGGTCAATAACGAGGAGGGTCAACGACGAAATCGAAGCAAAAATTTATTTGCCCGAACAAAATATGTCGGCAATTTTATTTCTAATATCATGACGAATCGCCGGATATTTTGGAATAGTTTGGACTGCGATTTTAAAGAAGATGGAATGTCAAGATCGAAGCATCGACAAGTTAATCGGAAGACATTTTACAATGCATTTTATTAAAAGAAGAAGAAAAGAGAAGAACAAAATTAAACGCTAAACGTTTCCGTGCCGGAGGCAATTTCTTTTTTGATTTCTCTTTCTTTGTTTCAGCGAGACGAGGGCCAATTCTCATTTTCCCCCATTTCTGCAGGCGTCGGTCGATTACAACTTTTTTATTGCATTTCCATTTCATTTCGAAGACAGAAAGAAACGCGATCTTACACGAGTGTTTTGCCTCGAAATTTAAATAGCAAATCAAAGAAAATATGAAACAAGATATATCCGTGAGAGATGAGAATTTTAAATAAGCAGAACTTTTGTTGAAGTTAAACTGTGACAATTGTGATGATAAAGAAAATTAAGGAAATATAAAATCAGCTCACTTTAAATTGATTATTTTAAATACACATTCAAGTAAAAATGTTTGCGCAATTTATGTCTAATTAAAAGTGTAAATTTATTGTAACTAATTCAAACTTTTTTACAATTTTAAAACAAAAACTAACAGTGTAACTATGTGCCTCGAAAAAAATTGATGAAAGATTCGAAAATGTCAGGCAGCACAAAAAAGAAGGTGCTGCGGTGTCCTTCGAAAAATTACAACTTTGCGTGTGCAATTCAATTAATTTTCCATTTTATTTACTACTGTTTCAATTGTAAAAGCATTTTCCATCTAGATATCCGCCGAGTGCTCTGCAATTACCAGTGAAGAGTATCACGGTTACGTGTGTAATTGTGTTTGTTAATTGTTTTGTGCGAGCTCATTATAAATGAATCAAAATGTAGTCTACAAATCGGAACGTGTCATTAAGTTCAGTCGAAAACATTTACAATTGTAATGCATTTGCCTTTTTATTTCTTTTGTGGCAAAGTCTACAGTATAAAAGTTTGCTTATCAATTATCCTTTAAATAAAACATCTTTTTTTTATTTTATACATTTTTTAAAACAACCAAAATAATTGTAATAATTAATCTTAAATAAAAATTACTTTTTTACTTTTCAACTTTATTTAAACTAATCAAAACAGTTTAATTTTTTTTTTTTTTTTAAAAGTCGGATTAGACAACCCTGAGAGATACTGTCAATTGTTTCATAGGAACATCTATCGGACATTATTGGCCTGTTTAGGAAGAATCTTCAATCTTCCCTCGGTCGACGAGGATAATCGCGCCACGGGTGTCCTGTGCTTATAAAAAAGGTGACCGAATTCTCACCCCCGTCTGCACGACGGGCGACGAAATCCCGGTGGCAGCACCGGTAGCAGATAAGTCCCACCTCGACATTCGTTTCCACCTTTCCCCATCTCACTTTTTTTTCTCTCCAAATCGTTCACGCCCCGCTTATCGTGCTAAATAAGTGCCTCGAAGGATTTCACGCATCCCCGAATTATTTGTGATACGAGACGGCAAATTTGACGAAAAGAGGACGCTTTTTCAAGGGGGCCTGTACTCTATTTTGGGGGATAATGGTGCCCCTGTTTATTAGCCCTTCAAAGTCCTGTGTCACAAAAGCAACGTAGAATTATGATGAATAAATTTTGAAAAAAATCAGCTAATAAATCTTTTTCTATAATTTTCCTGCTTAAATATTTATTTTACTTTGAAATTTTTATTTTATTGTACTTTAAAATTTTACACTAAGAAACAAAATTAATCAAAATAATTCATGAACTAATCAATTTGTAAACTTTTGCAAGAAGATTTGTAAAATCAAAAGTTTTATTTAAATTAAGTTTTGTGACAACTAAAACTAAATATATTAAAAGTTAATTTTGATTTGAATTTTTTTTCCTTCTAACTAACCGAACATTAAATTTTCTTCAATTACAATGTCAAAATTGCAGATGCAAATATGTTTTCAAATTTACTAAATATATTTTTTCGAAGAATACATTAACTTTTTCTAACTTTTTCAATGTAATTTCTATTGAAAAATTATTTGAATTTTAAAAAATTTGTCAAAAATAAAAATTTGTCAAAATTTGTCATAAAATTATAAAAAAATCTTTAAAAAACTGTATGAGTTCATTCGTATGCTACTTACATTAAAAATTCGTGAAGTATACAATATACTTTGTAAAATATTCCAATTATCTGTAATACTAACGAATTTTGTCTCTCAGTATACAAGTTACTTTTTATTTGTATTTCAAATTGTAAATATTGCAATTTTAAAAATTAAACATTTTTTATCATCTGCACTTGTGTATACACAAGTAAATTTTCTTATTTCGTAACTGTCCGATTAGATAGCAAAATTACAATTTCTAAAACAAGAATAAAAATTTCCTTCCGTCTTACTATCAGGGTCTACAATTAAAACTCGACTGATATAAAAATATAATTAACATTTTCCATTTCCATGTGAATCAGCAAACTCGCACAACTTATCAACCGGGATTAGCACAATGAAACATGATAAAACTGCTCATAAAATTATAAAAACAATTGTAAGTACAAAGTTAATAACGAAGACGATTAATTATTGTATAATTAGCAGCAACATATCGTTTAACGCTTTATGACTTTATGACCGATGATAGCTACTGTGAAATGTATGAAAACTCGTTGCGTATCGTTACATACACACACAAACATATATATAAAAAATTTAGAATATTTTGCACAACTTTTGTTAAACTATTATTAAGATGAAAATGATAATCAAACGTAATGTCGCAGTTGTTTTATTTGTTGCCAGCGAGTTTACCTATTACCGTCCCTGGCAATCATGATTCCCGGCCATTACCGTTGCCGATTATTTACGGTTACCATAACTTTGCGAGGCCCATCGGCCGTTAAGGTCCCGAGAGTTCGCGAAGGCCGAGTCACGTGTAACTGCAAACAATTTATTCGCGCAGATATACCAAAGTACGACAGCTCGAATTATATCCGGCAATCATAACTGCAGCTTTTGTTTACCAAAAATGAAAAAAAAACTCATTTTAATTTTCTTTTTTTTAAATTAAAAATGTTTAAAACACATTTATTATATCTGCAGAGCAGAAATTTAATTTGTGGTTTCTAAACCTAAATTTCAATACAAATTGTACGTTTCAAGTTGCAAGGCAATAAAATGCAGAATTTTAAAAAGGAAAAGAATTTGAAGCTGAAAACGCTCCGGGCAATGAAATGAAACGAATAAATCGCAGTGTCCGAGTCACATCAATAACCTTTTCCTTGATACTTATGCAATCCTAATTGACACTAATTAGCCAACAGATATTTTCTAAGTGTGCATGAAAAAAACGTTTAATACGATTAGAAAAAAATGAAAACGATTAGTGTATAAAAAAGTTATCTGTATAAATATTCTGAAGTACGTATTATACAACTGGAACTTTTCATATCAAAACGACTTTAGCAAGCGTCTCAAGTGACAAACAAGTGGCTGTAATGTAAATTGAATCGTTTTTCGATTACAATTTGCAGTTGAAAAAATGATCTGTCCCTCACGGTGCTTAAGTGCCCAGACATTACGTAGAAAAGATAATTATTGTTTCTTTAAATTATTCGCAATTTTCTTCAACTTGTTTTAGGCCATTTTTAAACAAATGCGCGCGACACGCTAAATGCTCTGATACCGTTGCAAATCATGTTCCAGTTGACTACCTGTATTTACAACAAATAACTATTATTTTGCATCAATTACAAGTGTCTATTTCGAGCTTAAAAACAGCTATTTTCCAGAAGCTAAAGATATTGTATTTTCTTTTTTTGCAAAATAAATGTATAATAAAAACAGTTTCAATTAAATTTTTCTGTTTAAAGAAAGCAATTCATTTCAGCTAAACCGCACTTGAAACACTAAACAAAGATTCAAACAGAGAGTAAATCCTTAAGAACTTCTTAATTTTATCACAAACAGATTTTCAATTCAAAACTTATCCTCACTTAAAAAAGTACTTCAAAGATCTCGACAAAAACTGTACTCTCTTTATTGGCCCTATCGAATGAGAAGACAAAAAATTAAATTGCATTTCAATAAGCATTCGTGGTGATTGGTGAACACTTGAGGCGTTTTGCTCCAACGGCTGGAAAATGTATTCCTTGGAATGCAAAGACAAAGAAAAAACTCAAACTCATTATATTGTACACCAGAAAATGATGCGTTTTGTTGGCCGGCACTTGTAATTGTTGTTTCGGCACAATTGCGACAGTAACATAGTTTTTTTTCAATGAGCCTAAAGTGCAGAGTAAACGAAAAGAAACTTGGGTGTATATGTACATAAAAGCGTCTTGCGCGATAAGAAAAGAAACGAAAAAGAATGGCAGGCTGAGAGAAAAGCGTACAGCTTAACACGATGACGCTGATAGAAATGCGCGATTGTTTGTCCAACAACAGCGAGAGAATTAATAATTGCCAGGGGTACGTTCGCACCGCCTCACAGACATGCAATTAAAACTTTCTGCACTGCTGCGCGACAAAATTTTTTTAACTCAAATTTTAACTGAAAAATAAAAACAAAATAAGTTCAGGTTTTTTCAAAGATCTTCATTAAATTTCCTTCGAAAAATTTAAGTTAAATTCATTTGAAAAGTCTTACTCAAGTTTTATAACAAAATTAAACAACAAAAAATATCTTTATGGAGAATGAAACTTGATTAAGGAACATTTGTATTTTGATAAGCTGAGTTCGATTCTTCGTGAGAACAATTTGTTGGAGTCAAAATGCATTTTGTTGTTGTTTTTTTTTTTTTCTACAATTTGATTTGCACTTGGAATTCTAATAAACTGGTACTCGTGTTGGGCGAGGACCGGATACGCCGCGGCGAATACTCCGGTAATTCCCTCATCCGGCTGGCCACGCTCTCTCGCGCGCGCAACATTCCGTCGCATCCGCGGCACGTGATGCGCGCGCAAAACGTTTCAATTCACAGATGGTCGGAAACGATTAACGCGCTAAGACAAACGATAACGCATCGACAAATAGCATCGGCCAATTAATTGCGATTCGCGACACTCAGTGCAAAAGATCAAACATTTATCGATTATTCAAAGATGTTGACATTAAATTTTTTTAATTACAAAAAGCAATATGCACATTACAGAAAGAAAGCTTATTAAATATTGTTAATTTATTAAATAATTAGCCACAAATTGCGACATTAAATTGAATATAATGAATGAACAATAAATTTAATGATCGTATAGTTTTGCTAATAAAATCTGCGAAAAAATTGTGTTAATTAATTAGCGATTGATTAAAAAAATTTGTTTAATTAATCATACAGAAATTATTGCCTTAATTATACACCAATCGTGGCATTAGACTTCTTAACCGCACACTAAATTACACTGTTAAAGGTGTTTATATAGTCACATATATTAAGCGCGAATGTATAGCAGGGGTTGTCATAAAGGAGGGAGAACCAGAAGTTATTAACAATTTAATTAACATGCTCATTTAATATGTTGTTACGTAATCATCACGTTAATTGCATCTGACAATTTCATCAATACATATAATATATAGTTATAAAATAAATTTACTAACATTTCCCACTTTTGTTAGTTTAATAATGTCTATAAAAACTATTTTTTTATCCAGCGTATAGTTTTACTCTAATTAATCTACTTTTTTTTGTCATCAGTAAAGTTATGATTTATACTTGGTTTTTTTTTCTCAGAAACCTCCGAGAGTTCGCATCTTCAAATATAACTGAAAACGGAACAGACGGAGAAAGAGATCTAAGATATAAAGAGCTAACGCGCGGAGTCGTAACCGTTGCTATCATTAAAACGTAATCATGGCTGCACGGTAACCTCAGCGATGCTAATTTGTTTGTTAATTAATGCCCTGTTACATTGTACTCGCATTGTGTATGCATGCCACAGGCATTTACAACCGTCACGTCCCACCGTTCGCTCTTTCTCGATACATTCAAGATCCAGAGCAACGCGAGAGACGTCGAATATTCTTTCGGTTCGACGAACCCGCAGACTTAAACTCGAACTTTGAGACAAAATATCGTCAAAGACAAATGCCAATATTAATTTTGTCAAACAAGTACCTCCCAAGATCAATGAATTCTGCAAATAACTCATTTTGAACAAACATCTTTGTTCTGATTAAATTTCAGATATTGTTGTAGAAAATTATAAATTTAGTGATGAAATTGCCTTAAATTGGGAACTAATAATAAAATTATTCTATTGTACTTTTAAAATCGTTTTCTCAATATAAAGTTTACTAATCTAATGGCAAAAATCTTTTTTTTTCATTAAATGTGAAAAGAATTTTTTTCATTGATTAGTTTATATGTATTTGTAGAAAATGTTAATTTCAGATTTGTTGGTATTCAAAGTTTTAAACATTTGCAGAACAATGTTTGTATATTATCTCAATTTTACTGCAACATTAATAATTTCTTATGAGGTTATTATATGAGTGTGACCTTACTGTGCTCGATCATTTTTTCCATCTCAGCGGAATATTTAAAGCAACACGTTGATTAGCATCGAATCATTACAATGTGTTTCTTTTTTTCTTGCTCACAAGAGAGCGCTATCAATTTATGAATAATTGTTGGTTTACCATAAAGTATATACAATATTGTTTCTAATGTACATGACGCTCTCCGTGCAATTCAATTCAACAAATCCAGTCAATTTTCTCTTTTTCTTCTTTTTTCAATTACTCCACGCGAATTTATTATTGCACACGATTCGTATATGCCGTAGCGCGTCAACGTTAATGAACTACGTATTCGCATTAGTATAATGCACTTTAATTTTATGCATTTATTCTTCATTCTCTTGGCTGAAGCAAAGTTTTGCTCGTTCACGATAATGACATGTATGCGCGTAAAGCTTTGCATCTTTTAATTTTTACTTTTTTTTCTCTCAATTTATTGATACGTTATGACACACGGCACAAAGCTGCCATATTTACAGCCAGCTGTCCTTGCAAATTATATATGTTTATAGTCCAAACTTTGGAATTAATGCTTTCAATCTACTTTTTGAGTTTATGGCAAATCCTTGATGGAATAATTGTATTTATGGACGCTTTAGCGTGTGTATACACTGAGAGAAAAGTTTATTTAATTTATTCGAATCAAATAAATGTTGAACAATATTTTTTATTAAATTTTGATGGAAATTTAATTAAATAAATGAGAAACAATTAGTTCGACATATCATGAAGAACTAATTGGTGAAATCACCCAAAAAATCTAATTTTGGATCAAATTTTGATCAAATACATGAAAAACATGTATTTTCAAATTTGTTAAAAAAAAACTGATCAAATTGTATAATTTTTCAAAAAATCTGAAGTGATTAATTTTTGTCTAGTGCCCATTAAAATAGTTTATAGTAAATTTTATCTGATATAAATTAAAACTTCCCTATACAATTTGTATAAGCACACATTATATGTCGATTTTGCCATATTTATAGGATCATGAATTTATTCTTATTTACCCCACCAGAAATATTCAAATCACAAAATAAACTCATGGTCCCGATTGGTCGCCCAAATTCATAAGGGATAACGCTCCGCCTTGCGTTTTAAATACAATACTTAATTTTTGTTCTACCCCGAACGATCACCTTAACCGCAATTTATTGTTACTCCTGCCATTGTTCTTGCGATCTATTTTTATGTCTCACAAAAAAAAGAATAATTAAATTACCCTGCAAAAACAATAGACGATTACACACATGGAACACATGTTGAATTCTTTGTTGGGACTTGAGTGTCACTTTGATGGGCAGTAATGGTAACAAATTTCATAATAAGGTCTTCGATCATGAATGACAATTTGAGTCGCCTAAAGGGGAGGGGTACCTGGTACCCGTTTTGGCAAACCTTGAGAACCACCCCTTAATTCGGGCGGAGTCCTGGTCCCCCACTGAAAACTGCTTTCAAATACGTGTCACGTATAGAAATGCAAACGAAGATTTTGTGAGGACAAAAAAATTTTGCACAGGGGTTCTCGGATTTGAGAAAGGTTTTAAGGGTTGGCTGTCGATTGCCCTCCCCCCTCCCATCTTCGGGGTGTTGATGTATTTTTGCGGTTCGTATTAACTGGGGTCGCAACTATTAAATAATGTTGTCAAACAGTGTACAAATTAAAAGCAACATTTTATTTAATCCATTAAATTTACTGAATAAAAAATACTTTTATAGGGTGAAAAAAAGAAATTTTTCTACATTGAAAAACTGGTTTCAATAATCTCTATATATGTAATAATAAAAAAATATAAAACAAAAATGTTGACCATAAAGAAACTGTAACGATTGATATCGCGGATTTGCGAAGAATTCCTCACCTATCGTCAATCGTTGAATATTTTATTACAGACCAGAGTCGTAAACGGCGTAGCCGGTGATTTGAATCGACACGGCGATAGCATCGAAAAATTGCCGAGAGAGCAACTGCAGAGGAAATCGGGATTACAGAGAGACGTTCGGTCAGCTGCCCTGGTAAAAGGTATCGGGTCGGCTTTGTTTACGCGGCTGACGCTGCAAGTTCGACCCCACCCGAGCTGGCTGCGTTTTTTAGCGAATTTAATATTTATACTGAATGACTGATGACTGCAATAAAGAAACGGGGACGCATTGTTCGAAATGTTTGTGTCATTGATCGATACGCCGCGCGTTCGCTCACGCGTTTATTCCGTCATGTTTCATGGGAGAAAAGTTTTCAGGTAGCCCGCACCGTGCGTCGACACCCTAAACTCTCGGACAGGCGATTACTTTTCCAATTTCAAACAAGTCATTCTTTTTTGCGACAGATTTTTTTGACAATATCATTTATTGAATAATTTTTGTTGTTGTTAATTATTTTTTTAAAATAAGTAGTGGTCGATTCTTTGGAAATCTATTTTAGAAAAAATAATTTGAGTTTTTTTCTTTCTTGTTTGAAAAACATTTTTTACTTTGAGTTTAAATTTTAAACTTTTCTTTGTTAAAAAAATATTTCTTACTTGACTGGAATTTGGTAGTTTTCTGTTGTAGATACATACCTAAAACAGAGAAATAAATTTCAAGATTAGTAATTACAAAATATACATTGTGAATATAAATGTAAAATTAAAAATGTTAAAATATTCGCAACGCAAGTTGAAATTAAAATTTGAGCAAAAAGAAAAGTGAACTACACAGAAATATCCAGATGAAGAACTCAGCATTCGAAAAATCATTAGCCAATCATTATGGGCATTTGAAGTTGCGTCGGGAATCTTGAAACAAAACCGTTAATGATTTCTATTTGTATTCGTTGAGCGGCGAAAAAGAGGGCCTCGGGCCGACCGAATGAATTATGTGAGAAGTTAGCTTATTTTCTTGAAGACGGACTCCTGTGGCGCAAACAAATCGTCTTTCCTCGCAAACATTTTTATTTTTTTGGATTGAATAGTTTTCGACGAGTGATTTTGAATTCGGCAGCTCCGCAAATCTTTTGCCACTTCACCAAATGAAAAGTCATCACTGCTATTTATAAAAGTTCCATTTAAGAATAACCAAAATTATTATCTATTTTTTGTAAACCATATAAAACCAAAAAAATTATTTTTTAATTTTCAATAACACTGTGTAAAAGAAATCAAACCGAAAATCTTTATAAAGCTATTAAAAAAATATTTTCTGCATATGAAAAATAAAACATCAAAACATCAATTCATTATCATCAAATTCGCAACATTGTCTGTCGGTTGTTTCTCGCGAAAATTTAATGATATATCGTCTCTATTCGTTGGATCTATTTTTGGTATCATTTTATATAAAATAAAAGCAGATTTCGTCCCGAGAAGTGACGTCGTAATTATCGTGTAACTTTTTCTTTCGTTTTTCCATGCCTTTGTGCAGACGCCTTCGCACGTTGATACACGTGTTTCAACTTACAATAAATATTATTAGTCACCGATCATAGTCGCCGTGTGTTTTTACAGGTGCCGGCCAAGTAACTTCGAAAAACGACAGCGACGAGATATTAGAGATATTAGCTCAACCAAAGTATCATCATTTTTACGATTGTATAAATAATGTTCGCGTGTTTTCTTGAGCGCAATACATATGCGAAACATGTTATTCGCGAAAAAGATTTAACATGACATTGGCATTACAATATTTTTTCTTTTTCTCTTTTTTATTTTATTTACTTTATTTTGAAAGTTAAAATTACTTCAGCAAATCAAATTGAAATTTTAAGCTTAAGGTAATTTTGACTTGCATTTTTTTACTGAACACTTTTTTCGATATTTCTTATTACATGTACAATAATTATTTTAATTAATTTAATTTCAAAGTTTCTTTAATTTTTAACCATAAATAACAAATATGATTTTCAATATATCAAATGACTATTTTCGAAAAATATATGGACATTTCCTAACTTGTAAAACTTATTTTCTATTGAAAAGTAATATAAAGTTTAACAAATTTGTTACAAATAAAATTGTTGCAAAATTTGACGTAAATCTTTACAAAATATCTTGTAAAAACTTTAAGATTTCATTTGCATGGAATTCACAATGAATATTCGTAAAAAGTTAAGTTTAAAAATTATCTGTCATATTTTGAAATTCGATCTCTTAGTGTTGGTATATACTATATTTGCAATAACCAGTAAGATAACTTATTAAGACAAATTAGCAACGAATAAAGTAGGAAATTTGAAATTACTAATTTTGCCTGAAAAATAAAAATGAAATGAAAAGTATGTAAAATAATTAAAGAAAAATGAGCATGTGAAACATTTCAATTCCTCGCTGATGAATCAGGTGTGGCTATACGGAGTCCAACTTGAGATTACTTTTGTGGGCGGATCTTGTTCTGTCAGAGCCTCTCGAAAGAGGCACTCAGGTATAAGAAAGTCAAGTCTGCCTGTCTGTCTTTATTTCTCTCAAGCTGCCAAGTGCTTCGCTCCTTCTCGCAGATTTTGATTTAAATTGGACCAAAAATCGCGAAATACTAATGTAATTATCTCGCCTGCGAAAAATACATTTATTTCAAGAATAAAGTTTCTTCTTTTATGCTTGTCAAAAATTGAGTGCACTACAAAGTAACCGGCAAAACTAACAAATACAAAAGCAGAACCAAACTAAAATGTTGAAGCAAGTTGTTTTGAGCAAAAAAAGTATCTGAAAATTAATCGTCTATTAATTTTCTATAATATATGCCTAATAATCATCAGAGTCGCCATGCGTGTGTTGAGAAAATTACAAAAAATCGCTGAAAATTTGCATTTTTCAGAACGAGATGCATCGCCACAGGCGTTTTCTTCTGGCAAAAGTGTTTTTTTACTTCAATCAGTGTACAAATTTTTTTTCTCCCCAGTACATTGCTTACAAAAATTTTACAAAATTGAAACTACCATACATTTACATGAAATGTTAATAAAAACAAAATTACACTAGGTCAGTGATGAAAATTTTTTATCATCCCAATTACACGAAATTCCATCATTTCACTCGAGTCGAATGAACACATCAAGATCAAAGAGTAAAAGATACATGTTGTCTCAGCACACAAAAAAGCACCGACAGAAACGAGTTTTCCTCTTCCCCCAAGAGGACGATGAAAAAAAAATTGTGTCTTCCATTAAAGATTGCGCTGCGCTGCAATTATGGCCGCTTATAAAAGGTCGTATAAAATAATCCATTACTTTAAATGCGTCCATTTAAATATTATTCCCCGAGACAAAAAGCCACAAAATAATCGGCGAGGTGTCGACGTTCAAAAAAAATATTGATGCGCGCATTCTCGCGGCCCTGACTCGCCGTCCTTCAACATATATATATAATGACGCGCGACCTGCAATTATATCATTGTTCAAAATTGCGCCACTCTTTTATTATTACCCGACATTGATACTTTCCGCGCTACACAAAAAGATGGCCAATGTTTTTATTAGTCATTTCTGTTTATGCTAATCAGCGAGTTTGCATACTTTGTTGAACTGCAAAATTTTTGCAATTCATTCTGTCTCTTCTGTTTTCGCAAAATTTTAAACTGCGCGCAATTTTTCGCACGCAAAGACTCCGAAGCGCCGGTGCGCCTGGTGGTCCCAGTGGCCGGTCTACTTTGTGGCGACGGTTCACCGGCACGAACACCTTTTTTTTTGCCGTCGCCAATTTATCCCGTCATTAAATCAGCGTTCGATTCTCCGTGTTGCAATTTTTAGGAAGCGGCAAAAAGCGACGGGAGGTCGACAGAAAAAGTTTTTCGGGCTGGGCCTGAGGCCAGGCTCCAGACTGGGGCAACATATTTATTCTTTATCTTAAAAATTTAAAAACCTTTTTTCTTTTTTTAAATTGAAAATTTTTCTCTCGAAACAAAAAATTAAAATGTTATTCCTGTCATTTTGAAAGTTGAAGATGGTTCAGAAGAACACAGTGATTTTGCCGAGTGGTCATAAATTTCTTTCCGAGTTAATGACAAGTTACGGTCGATGCAAGACCTGATTTACGGCTCGTGATAGATCGGATCGGGCAAACCTAACAAAAAAACAAAAAGAATCTGATCGCGTATGGCAAACTGGGTTGTATACCTGTACGTATAAATGATCCGCGAGGTCGACTTGACACTTGGATCTGTTGATTGACAGGCGACGTTATGTTTCCAAACTTGACGGCACGCGAACTGAACAAACTCAGGAAGCCAATCTCACTGTGCCATATTATTGGCTAGTACTGCAAGACGCACTAATCCTTTCAAACTTGGACAGTTTAGGAACGGGTCTATACCCTCTGATAAAAAAAGGAAAAATTTTTCAAATTCAGTTTTAGAAAATGAACATGACATGTTGATTTGACACGATGTGTGTTTATATACGGCATTTAATTAAACGCAGAGAACAAAAAGCTGTTTTATGTTTTCATCGAGCTCAATTGGCAGTGAAATACTTGAAAGTTTCTAACAACCGGCGACTAAAAAGCATCGCTTACGTAGCCAACTTGGTCTCGTGCGTCTGATGTTTAATTAGCGTATGTAACGAGTTGAAGTAGTTGGCGTGCGCACGAAAGCCCTTTTATGAAGGGGCAAAATGTATGCCAACTTTGGCGAAAATATATACACATATGTGTATCTATGTTTGTGTGCACCGCGGAATCGAGGTGTCAAATTGACAGCCAGCATTAAACGGGACTTTTCTTTATTCTTCGAGATTTCAATTTGCTCATTAAGGTGCACACGCACACACAGAAAGCGCACAGATTGGCCAGATTACGTCACCATAACGGGCCAACATATGTCAAAATGGCCGACACTGACACGCACAAGGGCCGTCCCTTACGATTACTCACGATTCACCTAGGCATTAGGCCGAATCGAGCTGCAAAATATAACTGGCCGTAAATTATCCTGGTATCGTGCAATTGCGCACAGACCATCCCACAGATCATGAGAAATTTTCACGATGACGAAACAGGAGAACAGCTCGGAAACTTTTTCTTTATTAGCAATTATGAGGATAAATCAAAAGAAGATTTATTTTTTTTAAATTAGTAATAAACATGTGTCAGACTTTGTTCTTCTCTATAATACACAAAATATGTATACTGTATAAAATAAAATGTTTCACTTGAAATAAGTCAAATATCCTCGACTCAAAAGTATAAATTATACTCAAAAATATATTTCTGACTCCATTTAAGTCAAATATACTTGATTCAAGGTAACAGTTTCTTTAGTGCAGTCTGACAGAAATAAATTTTCATCACTATTTTGCAGAAATTACTTTTGTTAAACAAAAGTTGTTATTTTTGCATATACAAGGCATTGTTGGAGGAAACGCTGCGTCACTGTATCAGCGTGTATCGGGCCGTTTCGATTGACAAAAAAGCGAGCCAATATCGGCCGAAGATTGGCACTCGGTAGCGCGACGAATTTGACTCCTATGTGTGTGTGATCGTGGCCTTGCCGGGCGCGACAAGTGTGACGACACTGAGAGGGCTGCGAGAAATACTGTCCTCAGATCGCTGGGGAGAGAAACCAAGCGAGGGTCGTCGTACCCCGCTGAGCCCTTATGTAGGTCAGTATTACGCACAAAATAATCGATTATTTTTGTTTTTAGAGCTCGTTAGCAGAAGAGAAGATGATCACAGTATTTTTTGAGTAGATTTATTTTTTTGTAGTTTTTTTTAAAATAATTTATTTGAGTTTGTCACACATAGTGATACTCTTTTTCAAGTTAAAGTTTTAATTCATATTCTTTCAGCGCAATTTAATTTTTTTTTCTACACAGTTGATCTAATTTAAAAAAAACTGTGAAATATTTTTTAAGTATAAATTTTTTTACTGTAAAAGATAATAAAACTATTTCAATAAGATAATGGTGTGTGTCCACTGCAGAAAATTGGTGCGGAAAATTTTTATCGACACATTTCACGTACAAAACTATTTACAATCAAGTGAGTTAAATTGAAAATATGATGAAATCAGCACATAAATTTCCAATAGTGGAAAATATTATATGTATATATATATATATATACATTATTTTTAAATATGAAAGGAATTGAATTTTCATGTGTGGAATAAGAAAAAAAAACGGTAGCCTGGCGCCATTGCAAGACAATACTAGGCCCAATGACTTGCATTTGTATTTCGCCATTGAGAGTTGATGATTACAGCCGTCCTTTTCTGTTCGTGTTTTCTTATCCCGCTTGTTCGTTCTGTCCAGCCTCCCTTAACCCTTCAAACTGACGTTAGGTTCCCATCGCGAAGCAGAACGCGATCGTGACGACGCTTCATCTGACTGCTGGAATTAAAGAAAAAGATGGCAAACGAGTACTTTGCAGATTTATCCTGATGCAAAATTTAATAGCAATTTTCTGACATAGGAATCTGATGTTTTGCGCGCGCTAAGCAAATAGCACATCACGAAAATTTCGTTTTCAAATCGCAGTCAGACTTTATTTTGCACGTATCTTATTATTTTTTGTTCCTCTCTTTTTTAATACTATATTTCTATAATTATATCCTTTTAATTAGAAATGAACCTTTTTTTAATTGAAATGTTAATTATGATGTGAAGAGAAGTGAACTTTTTGTTTGTAAGAACATATTTTAACTTTTGATTGAGGCATTTTTTTATTATTAATTTAATGAAAATAGCAGTTGAAAAAAGTCAATATAATATGATCAACAATTTTTGCGAAAAAATGTTTACACTATAAGAAAATTATTGAAACTTATAATTAATAATACCAGACATTCTTGGGTGTAATTACATTTTATGTTAACGGTATTTACTAGGCAAAATTATATTAAGTATTTTATTATTCTATAATTAGGTAAAAAGTTATTTCTGACTTGAAATTTTAAAAATAATATGTACACGTTTTTTTAAAAGACACTGTTTGTGGTGTTTAATTGTTCTGAAGAAAAAAATGAAAATTCAAACTTTTAAATTACTCATTCCTACTTTTTTCATGCAATATTAATCAACCTTGAAAAAAAAAAATCTTTCCATAAAAAAATACATTTTTATAAACTTTTTAGTGCGATTGCTTTATTTACAACTTGCTTTTAAAATAAAGTAATAAATATGACTTTATTCATTTTGAAATGAAGTTTAAAATTAAATCTGAAATGAAAAGCTTAAATGGGAACGAGCATAAATCTGCAGACTAATATAATACTTTAATGTCAATCAAACTTTAAAAAAGTGCACAAATACTCTTCATCGTCATATCATAAAAACTTCATGAATATTTTATTCTTACACATGTAAAATGAATCACACTGCAAAATCCATTTATTGAATGCATCAATGCATAAATAAGAAAAAAAAGCGTTGTAAATGATTTTGCTCTTCACTTTTTGTTACACCAAAAACAATTAAAACAAATGGATAACACACTACAATTATAAATAACTTTAGATTTTACTTCAGCTTTGCTTCATTATAATACGAATCGCTGTTTACTTTCCTACTTGCCTCATGTTTTATTTATCAGTATAACACAAGTACATTTAAAACAAAAATAATAACATATTATGTATAAACGTACTACAAAACGGTGTCTGTTAACATCTCGAAATAAGGAAACAAAGTATTCAAAAATTTGTTTTTTAATCAACACAAGAACTAAAGAGATCTGTCAGCAAACTTTTTGCAGTCTAAGTATATGCAATTCTTATCAGTGACGTTTTAGCTGCAAGGCGTTGAAATGCTCACAACTGTTATCAATATTTCAATCATTCAAACTCTGTTATATATTTATCAACCGCAGAATAAAATAATGATATTATACATATCTATAAAACAAAAGCCAGTGTGCACAGTCACCGTGAAAGATATTTGAACGATACAAATCTTTGGTCGGGAAAGAAAAAAAAGAGTGTCTATATATATATATATATAAGAAAAAGGCAAATACTTAACAACAGAATAATCAGCGAGTTAGGGTTTATCCTTCTTGTTTGTCTTTGCATTAATTACCAAGAATTAAGAGCACGCTTGGCATGGCACGGCGACCGGATTATACTGACTTTGTTATTACTTGTTGCAGATTATTAATTACCAGAATTATAAAGAAAAAGAGAGAGGGTTGGGCAATCGCGGCGCGCGCCAACAAGAAAGAAGCCTTCAGATTTGTGTTTTCAATTAATTTTCTTGAATTAAGAAACGATTGCGAGGAATTACTGTGGGAGTAGCTCAACAATACACAGGCGCAAGTTTTTATCCCGGCAAAATCGATAAAAATGTCCAGAGCCGAAAGATTTATTTCTATCAAATCACTTTGGCAGCAATTTTTTATCTTCAAATTATTAAGAAGAAAGAAAAACAATAAATTTCAGTAAAAACAGTATTTAGTTTATCTCTCCTGTTTTTTATAATACAATATAATGTTTGTACAAAAATATAACAGCGACTTCAAAATTAGACTAGTTACATATGCCATAGTTGGCTCACAAAATATCTAAACAAGATTGCATTTAGTGTGCTCGCGGATGCACAAACAAGAAGAGCAGGATGTAACTACTCGTAAGAGTACGTGTATCTGTATAAAAAACAAGCACCGACAACAAAAGAAACATATCAACCCTTAGAATAATAATGTGCCAGTAGCTTTGGCCGACGGGTCGAAAAAAAAGCAAGCTAGACCAGCTGCCGCTGAAGCTTCAACAATTGTCGTACAAAGAATACTGGTCTGCACACACACACATGCAGAACTCCCGCCGCATCTCAAAAGTTATGACAGCTTAGAAAGCAACAATAAGACGGGACCAATAAGCGTCCGATTAATTAAGATTATTCAGATCAAACGGAATTGGATTTCTAAGACGTGTTGGCATTCAAATTAGTTTTTAAATCAAAAGCAATTATTTTTCGAGCAAAAGGCCTTCCTTTTTTTTAAGAAAAAAATAAAATAAAATATTTATTACCGTGAGACAGACAACTTATTTTCACTTGTGTTACTAAATGTAGTATTAAAATTTAGGAAGAAAAAGTCTAGTTGATGACTCCTGGAGATAAGTATTTATTGCGTGAAATGGCATAAAATGATAGTATCGTTGACCCCGTCGTAACATAATAGCGCTCCATAATGAAGAACATGGAAAAAAGGTAATAATGTAGTTAGAATCTAATGAGATGGGTCAATTATATATTAATCAATTATCTTTCGCCAAGTTGGTAAGTGAATGATTACGACGTCCGACTGACATCCTTGTTTCTAATTGGAAAAATCACGACGAAAAGAGCAGACAGGGGACGCCACTTCCGCCCTCACACACATGTGTATCGACTGAAAAAATATATTTTCTTGGCTCCCGCGAAACCAGACAACGTGGGAGTTGGCGCACGGCCCTGGACTGTATTTCTATGCGTTATTAGCTGTTTAATTATAAAATTGCGCTTAGATTAATTGGCTCCCGTAATGGCCCTAACAATGCACAGACGCAAAAGGCGAACAACAGCCGGGGACCATTATTAATTTATACACTCTGTTAAAAATTATAATCTGTGCCAGCTAACAAAAAAATCAATCAATTTGTTATGCAAAAAGAAGAGGCTTCAAATTTTAAATAGAAGTAAAACCGCAAGAACAAAAAAATTAACGCTGCGGTAGTAGGTGGCGTGGCCAGCAAAATGGCCTCTGGTTATCGGCAGAATGTTTTGATCGGGACCGCACACCTTGCCACTTTATATCATCCGATTTTTCGCGTCTATCTTTTTCCCATCGGCAGCAATTATTTTTCATCCAGCTATCGCTACACTGTATCTTTTAGTATTAATGGAAATAAATTTTCTTGCCAATTATTGTGATAATTTCCTTAAAAAGGCCCGCACGAGCCGACGGCTCGTCGAGCTCTGTGTGACTTGAGAGATTATTTGCTTTCCCTATCCCTACGCTTTTCTCCCTCTTTCACTTTCTGTCTCTGTTTCTTGTTCTTCTCTCGCTTTCGCCCATTCTGTTTGCAATGAATCTGTTTCCGTTGTGTGACTGCCTCTGCGCAATGCCAACTGCCAAAGTATTGTCTCCCTCCGAATCCCTGATACTCGAGTAAGACCACAAAAATAGCAAAAATGTTTTCAACATTTCAGTGCAGATGAAAATCAAAGTTCAAGTTTGAAGACTCAAAACATTGGTTAATGAAATTCTTCGAATTGAAACGAGTTATATGAGTATCGAGAGACTGGAGCTGAGGACAAAATTTTCGCATCCAGCGAGGATCCCCTCGTTTCGTTTACCATTCCATTTCGTCTGTAGTTTGTCGCGTGGGTGGGGTAAGCTTGTAGTACAACGCGCTCTGCCAGTGGGGCTGATTCATTCAGAGAAATGGCTTTGAAAGGGACACCACCTGTTGGCGCAAACTGCACTTGACAATCCTAGAAATGGAAACACGTGCCGGATCTCTTGTTGCTTTGATTGACTCCATTCAGAAGTGGATAAACAATTATTTGAAGATATATTGAAAAAAAACACGTCATAATAAAGAAGTTTAAATTCTGTATAAAGTTTTGTTTGTGTTATAAGAGATTGTAATATAACAAGCTTGAAATTGTTCAGTTGGGTATGAATGAACAATAAATTATCTGGGAATGATTAATTAATTAAGAATCATTAAATCGGTTGACTTAGTGTTAGAGCAAACAGGATGGCAAATAAAGGTAGGCGAGGCATGGCAGACAAATGGATCGGCGTGTTGACGTGGATCGAGAATATCAAATGCAACGATCTCGTCGGCAAGATTTAGTAAATACTCTTCTCTGCTCTGCGTGGGGAAAGGCTAAGAAGAAGCCGACGGTGCTCGCAGAGGCGTGAAGGTGGTGGAAGACAATTAAAGTATAATTCGAGCTGCTGTAAAGGCAAGCCAGGAAGCGCAAGACAAAGTGTTGGCCAGAGGCGACACCGCGCGTTATTAATGCGTGTACGCAAGAGTTCGAGCTTCCGTGGCAAGGTGTTCATGCATTTATGTTTAGTTTTAGTTCGACAACACTGAACATTATTTTATTAATTCCTGAAACACTGGTGGCCTGTGCAAATCTAAAGAAAGCAAATATGAATCAGAAATCTAGACATGATCTCATCATGGCTACACTGTAGCGTGATCATCAGAAGGTACACATAACGATGCAGCTAAACTTGTTTTGCCAGATTACTAGTCACGATTGCTTTTGATCGCGATCTGCCAGTCCTCCGGCTATCAATTCGCCATAGAAAACACCTATGAGGATTCACTTAATCTCACTGCAAACATACGTTTGAAAAATGTTTGCTAAGGAAATAATGACAGAGCTAACTTTAAAATAAAAAATTGATAGTTAAGTACAGAAGAAAAAAAGAATAAGTACTAGATATTGTAGAAGATACAGTGTAGAAAATATTGAAAAATAGAAACAATTATCGTTGAAGAAATAGCAAAAGAAGTTGTAGAAGAAGTAGCAAAAGAAGTTGTTGAAAAAGTAGCCAAAAAATGTACAAAAAAGTATGCTGCAGAATTAGTAGAAGATGAAATAGCAGAGGATTCTGCAGTTGAAGGTGTAACAGATATTCTAGATGAAGAAATAAAAGATATTGTAGAAGAAATGATAAACATTGTGAATTAAAAATAAAACATTTCCGAGAAAAAAGAAATTGAGTTCTTACAGGAAATAAAAAAGACCTTGGAGTCTACAAGAAGTTGAATCTTTCTGATAACTTAGTCCTTATTGATCATCTACTAGAACCTTTTCTTCCAGAATCCAAACATAATAATTTCTAAAACCTACCTGGCTGTGGTGCAGTCTCTGTAAAGAACATCAAAGTCCTTGCAGCTAAGTAGCTTGCATCTATTGACTCCTGGCTGTATAGCTCCCAGTCCTCTAAGGATCCTGACCTGTTCGACGTTGCACACCAGCGGCACAATGTCAAGTCTCTTCAACTTGGTGTAAACCGTGTGCAGACCACCAACGAGGTGTTTCAAAAACAGCTCAAACGCCTGCGGCAAGCAAAGCATGGTGTCACCCTGGATGATGAAGGCCGCGACCTTCTGGCCGCGATAGTCCACCAGCTTGCACTCGTTGGCGGTGGGGTCGCTGGAGCTGATCGGTGGCGGACTATTGTACGACCTGGGTGGCATGACAGCATGGTGCGCTGCCATTAGCTCAAGCGGCGATCCGTGATGTCCGCTGAGCATGCCGCCCAGCTGGCCCAGGAGGCCCAGACCCGGGGGCGGCAAACCTGGCATACGCGGGACCATAGCTGGCGGGGCGCCACGCTGGTCTCCGCCGACGGTGAGCGGCGGCGGGCTCAGAGGCAGACCCTGCGGGGGCGATGCTCGGGACGGCGAACCAGGCGTGGGCGCGGTGGCGCGGTGCTGCTGCTGGTGCTGCTCGCGAATCTGGTCTCGTGGGTGAGGCTGCTGGTGCGCGTTTGGGGTCTGGTGCAGCTGCGGACTGTGGGGATTGTTCTTGGGACTGGCGGTGATCGGACTAGCGCGACTGCTGTGATCAGACGAGCTATCCATTGTGCTTGACACGTGCCCAGAAAGTAAACTCGGCCCAGACAGAGAATCAACGTTATTATGCGCTATAATTCAATCAAGCCGAGAACCAGACATCATACTTTAATTACAAAACACAACTCCACGTACTGTCACACGAATCAATTGTCACTGTCACGGCAGAAGAACACTTTTTTAATTCACCATTCAACACCACGATTGCAGTGCATGATATCTTTGATTTCGCAGAAGGGATGACACCTGGTGGAAACACTCAAAAATCGCGATTAAGCCACCTTCACCGAGAAAAGCCCGAGTATCACGGAAGCAGCTGGCAGCATTAACTGTAACAACAGAGACGCGCGTCGTTCCTTCTCAAAGTGGCAAACGCTCTCTTAGAGCCCGAGTCAGGAATATTCCCTCCCTACCCAGTTACAGATGTAATAAATAAAAAGAGCGAGTGGGAATTGGGCGCCAGAGTGGGGGTCAACAGGGCGGCTCGTGCGCAAACCAAACGAGCCGGTTGGCGGAGCCGTCGCGGTGCCTCGCAACGCGAGTGGCCCGGTTTCCGGCTGGATG
>JABFPM010000126.1:0-38515 GCA_022817325.1 Idris sp. 1 HC-2018
TAATTAGAAAATAATAATTATTTAATTTTCCTCGATAAATAATTCCAATAATCACAACCAAATATATTCTTTTCTATATAAATTTTTTTTATTCAATAACATATCGTCGCAAATTAATACAAAATAATGTCCAACATCATTTACAAATGATTACAAAATTGTAAACCCAAACATGTTTCCTTCAGTTTTTATGAAATTATATTAATATTTTATACATTTGTCATTATCATCATTATTACTTGATTTCCAAAAAAAAAATTATAAAAAGCAAATTCATTTTTTCACGGATTAATTATATTTACAATACATAATTTTATATTTAAATTAAAAACAATACTTTGGAGTGCATTTCCTCTTTAAAATACTGAAAGATTTATATCAATTCTTTTCATTTAATGTTGTATTAAGAAAAATTGAATGAACAATTATTAATAATGATTAAAAAAGAATAATTTCGTTTGAACTGTTATTTGTATGGCCCTCAAGAAGTACTTTCTTAAGAACACTACCAAGGCGCACTTATCGATTTTTGCCCAACAGCTTTCAATCGACAATCACCTGTCTGTCATTTTTGTTTCGCGCGACTTGAAATATAATAATGGAAGCCATCTCCAGGTGTATATAGACACCTTCGTGAAATTCGCAACCATAAAAAACAAATCTAACGATGACTTCGATATAACGTTAATGTCTCGGGTACATTTTACACTTTATAACCGCTGTATTTTGTCGTTAACTGAAAAACACTGTTATCATTTAATGACAATAAAGCAAGTTATCTGTTACCTTGTAAACAATTTTTATGGTTTAAAGAACACCAAAACAAATGTTCTTTTTCTTAAAAAACAATAATTTTATCATGTTTTATAGATTAGTACAAAAATTAATTTGCCATACAGTAGGCAGTGAAGGTACTTTTTTTTAATTCCTTTATAAAATTGTTGATTTTTCGTATTCCTTTCTTAATCTCGAAATACGTACACTTTCAGTTTAGCATCTAATCAAATGATTTATCGCGTGAAATTGCGCAAGAAAAATACAGATAACAGAGTTTGTCGGTAACGCGCTTTTGTCCGTGTCCGTGTTTCTAATTAAGTCCGACGGTTTCCATCATCCCGTGGAGGTCGATATTCTTTGTTCTGCGTATACTCTCATTGTTCCGGTGCTTTTTTTCAAATCAGGGAACCGTTTCAAACTCACAGGGTTCTAGGAGACCTGTGGCCTATTTTGTTTCAGCGCGCCACTCGTCTCCATCTGCAGTGCGTGTGTGCACACGGGCTTTTTGAAATGTTCTGACCTCATATCATATCTCGTTTACGCTACAAATCTTTCGTAATTCATAAAAAAAAATTCTTTACAACGAACTCTGTGACATTTCGCAAATTATAAAATTACTTTTGCAATCAGTTGTTTTCCATTTTACCTTTTTTACAACATTTCCTACAATTTTCGCTTTGTAGATTTTCGCTATAACTTTTTTTGCCTCAAATCGCGACCAATTTTTTCTCTTTTAAGTTTTTTTGATTCTGTGTGTATGAGTGTGACTGTATTTTTTCTCCTCTTTTTTTCCAGTTTGTCTCTGATTGTTTTTACTCTCTTTTTTTTATTTCGCTATTTCCTTCAGCTCTTCTGTTTTTGTAAAAACAAGACAATTACATATTCGTGAAAAGTTTCATTAGGAAATGTACATTTTAGTTCTATATTATTCAAATGGGAATACGAGAAAATTAAAACGAGAAAACATGTATGCATTTCGTTTTGTGGCTTAGGTTTTTGTCGTAGCGTGCGCGACAGCAATGTGTGTGGCCTATCGCATTATCTGCTGCACGATTTTAAGCCAGCATTGAGCAATGCTGAAGATAAACCACGTCAGAGACAATTTTTGCCGCCGTAAACGTCACTTTTCACGCGCGTCGAGCTATTGAAACGACTATTACACTGACGATGAATTTGTATATACACAAATGTGTTGGAATTTGCTCGGCCAATCATATTAATGTCAAACTTGGCCGACAATTGTTTTCAAATTTGGTGTCCTTAACCTTAAGCTTTCTGTTTGTGAACTTAATTTGGGAATTTCAAAACTGTTTTTTTTTCTGACATAAAAGTTTATGGTTTTGAACGTGAAAATATTTCTTGAAAAATGTGATCAGATGTTTTGTTTTTGGTTTGTTATAAGTTATTTTATTCAATAGTACAAGTTGTAAATTTTTATTTCAGTGAAAAAGTAGTCATTGAAGAGGTAGATTTTTGTTACATGCATTTTTAAAATAAATAAAAATGTGTTGTGCTAGAAATCAAAAGGATTTTAAATTATGTATTCATAAAAAAGACGAAACGTGAGAAAGATAAAGCTCGATTCTCAGCAGGTTAAAACCGAACTCGTGTACTTGACATCGAATCGTATACAAAAATAATGCACATCCTTGACCGTTCTAATACTGAATTATTTACAGGGCAAAACATCTCGTCTGCGCTTTAGATGTTGTTTTTGTGATCCGAAATATTTATGTTTATAAATGAAAATAAAATTAGAAAATTATTTTAATTAATTAACAAATGATGTAACTAATTAGTGTAGACAGACTAAATTTATTGGCCAATCTCAATCAATCACAATTATTAAAAGTAAACTCAAGTGAAAAATTCATTTCTTGAATAAAAAAACAGTTTTTTTCATTTCTTTAAAAAATTCCGCAAAATTCTCCTTTTCTTTTCATAAAAAAATGAAACTATTATTTGAATCGTAGCAATATTTTTTTCTCGTAAAGAAAAAATTTTTCTTGTTATAATTTTTTTTAAATTAGAAAAAAACATAACATACTTTATTCATAAAAATGTGCTCGACTTTTATTTGCTTGACTACACATAATTTAAGCAATAAAACTAATATGAATTACAAGATTTATTTTTGCGCATGGCGCATATATAAAAAATAAAATGAATCGCTCGATAAAAGAAAGAAAATGCCTGACACATCTTAAATTGCGAGCGCAAATTATAATGTTGATATTTTTATTTCCCTTGTGTTTATGCCTTTGGTTGGAAAGCGATGCAAAAAGCGAACACGATGATTATAATGCGACTCGAGTGAATCTTATAATAACCTGCGTACCAGGAAAATCAAGAAATGATGAACTTCGCGTTCCAACTTGAATGTAATTTTGAATTAAGAACAAAGTAGTTGCAGCTGCGACGTGTTTTAGGAAGTTAATTAAAACGTGATCTCGAAATTCGGACTAACGTGTTACGAGATGGACTAACTTTTGAGCAACGATTATGTTCTTGCGCGAAAAATCTCTGTTCTAATTTAGCATAAATTGCTTGATGTTGAATAAGAACACGGAATTATAAGTCTTTTTTGTTCGGCATGGTTTTTTTAACGTTGACTTCGAGAAAATAAAATTCAATATTTAAATTGACAATTTGCTTGCATTTTCGAGAGTTCATGAATTTAATTGACACGGATTAGTAAAAAGTTACAAATATGAAAAAATATGCAAGATGAAAACAATTTTTAAATATTGCACACAGAATTGAGTATTTTTAAAAGCGAATAATTTTCAAGATCTTTGTACGAAGCCTCTTCATAATCTATTAGATATAATATATATATATATATATGCTACAAGGAACACTTAGCAAACTATATTTCGTTTCCAATTTTTTGAAAGCTCGTCCACACATAGAAAAAAAATTCAAAGTCTCCACCAAGATTATACAATTGGAAATGTATATATTTATTTTTTTTATGAAATGGCCACTATATCATTATTAATACACGTATTTTATATTGAAAGAGAACACATCTTTTGCCGACAGAAAGGTTACTAATAGAACGCAAATGGATAGAATATTTTGCGATACTTTGCAGCGAATCGAAGTCTGATGCTTTTTCTCCGAGACGTTTCTCTGTGTATAAGCTGTAGGCTCCATTAGAAAGATGCGCGAAATTGAGTTACGACATGGCGCAGTCTGTCAAACGCGCAAATCATTTCGCTGTATTCTTTTGAACGGTCGTCTGCGACTCGTTCAGGTAAGAATTTACCAACTTCTTTGTATTTAAGCCGATTACAGGTATATATATAGAGAAATTTGTCCTTTTAATCGTTCTTATTTCACGATTGCATTTCTTCAGACTTACTTTGAGGCTCAGTGCGTTTAGATTACACAAATTTTACTCTCGCAATTCGACGTTCCGTTGGGCTGTTTGACGATCAGATTAAGGTGATTATTCGCATTAAATTTATATGTTATTTCCGGTTGACATTATCCCTCGCGGAAATATTAGTTTGACATAAATCTGGCATCAGTTGCATGCTTTAAGCTTCTTATGATTTTTTATTCTTAATTTTATACAAATTTACTTGTTTATGTTCTACTGTTAATAGAAAAAAATAATTGTAGCGAAAATGATACTCACTACTTTTTTTAATCTTCCATTATTCTTAAGTCGATGTAAGATTTACAATGATGTTTTTAATCAAAATTTTTCTAATAAAAATATCAAAAATAACCACCGATAAGTTTTCTCGATTGTAATTCTTTTCTGATCTTTACCTTTTATTAGTATTTTAATATCAGAAATTTTTATTGCAGAAATGTAGTTTTCAATTTAATTTAATGTTATTTCGTCGTAATCTTTTGCGTGTATATTGAATAAAATTTTATATAGTACGGTGGATTGAAATTTATATCGGATAAATGGTTCGTTGAAAGCTAATACAACTGTTTTAACAGTTTCATAAATTTTGAAAGGTTTGCTGTTGGCTCAGCAAATATCATTCTTCTTGATTTTAACTTCGTAGAATGAAAAGTTTAGCGAACAGAATTTTTTATACTTGCAACTTGACGTGAAGTGTTGATTGAAACTAAAAAATAAAAAGTTAATTTTCTCTTTGTATAAATGTTTCTTAATTTTTTAGATAAAAAGTCAGCTTTTGTACACAGGAAAAAAGCTTTCAGCGCAAATTAAAAAAAATAATATCTCTATTTTTTTGCAAATTATTTTCTATATTAAATTTATTATCCATTTCAAATATTCATTCGTATTGATAAATTTGATGCACCTCTATCAAAACCAAAAAAATTGTATCACTGTAAATTATAACGTAAATTTTGTATGACAAATTGCGATTTTCACTTCAAACTATGATTTTTATTTCACTTCGCCTTATCGTTTTGTCAGACAATGATACAACAATGCAGATGTTATGCGAATTTGATGTCGAGATTTATGCAACATCTGCTCCGCTGTCATTCGTGGCAGTCAAATGAGGAAACTGTCCCAACGACAGAGATATAATCTGATTATCACAGTCTCAGCACCTTCAGCTACTAAAGAAGTAGAAAAAATAACGCCTGGAATGATTATTCCAAGATGCAAATTATTATAAATGTTCAATCAAATTTTTTCATCAAAAAGAAAATAAATTAAAAATCAATTCATGACTAAAAGAAATATGTACTTATTACTTAATTATGGATAAATAAAAATTAATATTTTTAATTTCAACTAATTACTAAATGATAAATTATTATGATACTTGAATTTAAATAAGTAGATCAAGTCAAGATATAATCAGACTTACAAAAGTTGGAGAAAAGTATTTATACTTCTATAAATATCTAATGTTGTGTCAGCAATTGTATTATGTCTGACTGTATCTTGATTTGTTCTACTTATTTTTAAAGTAGATTTGAGTCGTCAATTAATTTTTCTTCTTTCTTTTTCATTCAACAGTTGACTGTGCTTTGAAAAGTAAATGATAAGTTTGAAGAAAAATTTCTTAATCAACGAACAACAGTATAACATTATTGCACTTGAACAGAAACGTTATTTGCCATAAATAAGAATGGCTTCTCAAAATACAGTTTCTACGTGGGTATACACTTTTTATACCCTGATCGAAAATAACTACAGTTTGATACTTGTTGGAATGCATATTTACGAGGCGTTGGAATACATTAAGTGCAAGTTCACACGTACTGTTATGTTATGTTTTTCTTTTTTAAGCAGTGGTGATGAATTTTTCGTCCGACAGGAAGATCCTTTTAATCCCATCAAGCATCCTTGAATAATCGACTGCGATATTCTTCAATAATTAGACAGTACCAGGGATACTGCTCGTTGCTTGAATCTCCATCCCATTAAACATTCAGTGCCCATTGTACCAGTTATTTATATTTGTAATTAGGAAAGTTTTAATTAAAAAAAAATTGCAGAAAATATCTTAGTATTTTTGAACCTATTCCCGGCTTTCTAAAGAGTTTAGTCTTTTTGAACTCAAGATCCCTCATCTGCTGATTAAATATTTTGTCAAATCACAAAGTTCGTTGAATGTTTTTTTTTTTTAACAAATTAAGTGATTATGCATGCACAATCTTTTTCTTAAAGTTGGCTGTTCAGCAAAGCGGGTTTTCCTCGAGGCGCCATATTAAATAAATAAATAAACAATTATTATTAAGTCGTTAAAATGATTTTTGAATTTTAATATTCATTACATTGTTTAACAAAATTGGTTAAATGTTTGCTTTGCTTGTAATCATGTGTAATTTACAATGAGACATGCATTATTTTAACAAGCCACGCGACGTTTTCCTAACACCAACTGTGTTTTTCGTAAATACGATTGTTGATTAGGTGAAACATACGTGTATGCAAATACTTGCCCGTAGTTTCCGCGGAGCGCGTTGTTATCACGAAAAAGCTTTCACTGCTGTGCTAATTAGTTTGAGACCGAAATAACCTGACGGAAAATGTATCCAAATGTCATTTGCGTCGAATCAAAACACTGATTAACAACTCAAAATTACTTTTTTCTCTTTTACACTTTTGTTTATCTCGTTTATTTAAGCGATTTTTTTCACAAACGCGTGTCACCGTAAGCGAAACTTTTTGTTGTTAAAAAAAATTTTTTTTTGAACAACAAAATTATCCTTTTTTCTCTTGTACAAATTATCAAACAATGTCACTCAAACAACAAATGAAAAATATTGCTTTTTTGCGGATTGAGTTCTTTTTTTCTTACACGTCAAAATCGAATACGACATGTTAGACGTCAAAATTCAATACGATGTGTTACACGTCTAACTAAATATTAAAAAACATGCTGAATTTCGACAATGGATTTTTTTTTCTCAAGATGTATTGCAATAAAAATAAAAAATGAATTTGAAATCCCGGAAGCCTTTTCTAAGTTACGCCCAGGAAATAAAGTACCCTTTTAGTATACCTCCTGCATTAAGGAAAACTTCGGTTCAGCATAAAACATGCATTTGAATAGAAGTGGGGAAAGAAAAAGAACAACTGAAATCCTCGAACGCGCTTCCCAGGTGAGAGGAAAAATAGCTGCGCCAGTTTTTCAATTAATATCAGCCATGGCTTGTAAGCATTGTTCGTTTATTCATTTAATCGACGTTATCAGAGAACAATTTGACAAAACAAAACAAACCAAACTGTTTCGCACAATCAAACTACAATTCTGCTTGCTCAAATATTTGATTAATATTTTTCTCAATCTTAATTCAGTTAAACTTTCATCGCTTAGTCGAATGACGAAAATATCGGTTTGAAATTGTTGCAAGCACAGTATCCATTGAATCAGAAGCAATCTCTTAGACCCTTCTATATATGTATACCCAGATAGAATTGCGTATCTACTGATTTTGGAATAAAATAAATTGTAACAGGCGCACAATATTTTACCTTTCATTGAAAATGTAGTGGAACACTTTTGGAACTTTGCCCCACATAATAAATTAAAAAAACATCTTTATTCTCGCTCAAGTATTCAAATGGTGCTGGTAAACTGCATATGACTTTGGAATGGAAAGCGTCACGAACGAATTCACAAAACTTTCTAACCAATCCTCGAAATCGACTATTACGAATTCACGCTTCAGAACTGCATTCTTTCAAACGTCCTCTACATTTTTTGCAACGACAATATTCTGACCAGATGTACTTGCCTGTTCATTTAGGGATGCAATTGCTGCACACTTGGTATGTGTGTGTGCTCTTAATTTTGTAATTCAAACTCCACATCATTTGGAGTTGTTTTCACTTTTGTGACACAGTAAAGGTCAAACATTTTTTGGCAAAGCTGAAACAAAAGAATAGACAGTTTGTTTCTATTATTTATAATGAAATTGTCGCTAATCGTGCAATTTTTGTTATAAATTTTAGAAAGCCGGACACACGGTGCTCTTCTCGTGATTTATCAATGTGTTTCGAAAGAAAGTTGTGTTTTGTTACTAACAGGATGTCACTTCGACTATATGTATTGGAAACACTAGGCAATACATCGAAATGAACAATTTGTCTCGGCCAATTTATTGACTCGGATGGATATTAATTATTAATTTTAAACTGAGTTACACGAAGTGTCACCGAATTGGACATAAGAAAGTGGCGAGCAAAGTGCCACACTATGACTCCACAATTTTGAGATAAAATTATTTATTTCTTGACAAATTATTATATTAGTTATTTCAAACAATTATCTCAAGAGTGTATAACAGTTTTTGCAATAAAAATCATCTGCTTATGTACATAACAATAAATCCGTCGCATAAATCGCGAACGAAAACAAATCAGATAATTTGTAAAAAAGATTTGCTGTAACGTTATTATTACTTTGTTCGTTAGAGACGCAGTATGATTAATCTGCAAATTGTAAATAACCTCGGTCTAACGATAAAAAAATATCGATCCGCTTAACAAATGCCGGGGCCATTCGTTTGCTTTTGCAAGAAATTCTCAAACGCGGCTCATAACTTCTGAGTGTAAATATTTCGTGTTCATATTTTCATATGTATATACATGTGCGCTTCATATATAATTCAAATGCGAATCATGTATGACTCGTTTTTTACAGATTCTAACAAATATTGCTCGACATGCCAGCGAGTAACATATTACTCACACCCCGTGCGATAAATTTTGCTTGCCGTACAAATATCCAGCAATCCTTTCCGACAATGCTAGCCGTTTCTGGCATAATTAAAACGGAAAAGCCGTTTGCCCGTACTTTTATTCAATTCCAAAATTAACTAAAATTCATTGCGCCGTTTACGAAAGTAACCCAAAATTGTTGCCAATACAGTTATTTATACCACGGACAAGTGGATAAAGTTTCGAATAAAAAGTTGCAGCGACAATAAAATTTTTTGGCACATTTGTTAAGGTTTATTTGCGCTCTCTTAATAAAATAACAATTAATTTGTTTCCAATTTTTGTGTGCATCGCAACATAAATATTCCCTGTTAACGCTAACTTTTTTACATCATGGAAAACTGATAATTACATTTTATTCATGCAGTAAATTAAATTTTTTACATTAAGTTTTTTATTATTATTATTATTATGATTTGAATAATTCACTTTATGGTCTGTATTTATTAATATAACAGTTTTGACAATAAAAGGAATTAACTCAATATTACGTTCAACATAAATCAATTAATTGGCACAAATAAATTCATTTTTCTGCAAAACATTGTTTAATTTGAAATACCTGAACTTCATTTAACGTTAAAATAATTTTTTTGTAGCTTGTCACTAAATTGAGTCTCTCTAGGCAAATTACTATAATTCAATCTGTTTTGCTGCCACAAATCATTACCAACTAAGATAATTTTTTTGTTTAAAAAATATAATTTGATGAAAAACATTACTAATTTACAATAACATGATGATAATTTTGTTGAAAACCGTTGTTAATTGCAATTACTTATTAACTGCAATAAAAATGGTCCTGCGCACAAATCAAATGACATTCGCAAAACTATTCCTTGTTAATTTATCGTGGTTGATTGCAAATTTAGTTTTTCAACAGTCATTTGATCGCGACTTGCGGTTTTCCAAAATTAAACCTTTCTTTGATTTTGTAATCCAAAAATATCCGCAGAGTGGTCGTTAATTATGCCACTTCGTTTCCGACAATACCATTAAAGTTTCAACATCCGAACGTAATCTATGAGACAAAAAGAAGAAGAATAACAAGAAAGAATAAAAAATGCCTAAAGCAATTTGGCATCAAAAGCCAATTAACAAAATGAACATTTTCCACGCATACGGCATTTTATTTCACGCAAAATAGTCGTTTAGTTAATTTAACGACGATTTGTAAGACGAAAGTTCGTGATTATAACATGCACACGAACAACAAAAATACCAGATTCACTGTGAATAGGATTTAGTAATATCGATGGTGTTTCGCGTTAGGCAAATTGAGTTTAGAGGAGTTTCCAAAGCTGAAATTGTCGATATGAAGAATTAGCTAAATTGGAGGCTTTACATTTAAAGTTAGTTTGACGTGCAATATAAAATTTGTTAAACACAAAATTTGCATTTCAAAATGACGAGATTTTGTTTACAAAAATGCAAATACACCTTTTGCAAATTTGAATGTCAAGGAATCCTTAAATCTTTAACAAACAAAATTCTTCAAACAGATGAAATATATTTTTATTTAATATACACATTCAAGTGATAATAATTCAAAAGTATCTATGCTTTTTAAAATAAAAAAAACACATGTCTACTTCAATCTTATCACTCATTCAGTTGCTACAAATTACTTGAACGTTTTGCTTTATCTCAATAATGCGATATGTTGCAATATTTTTTTAAAATTAATGTGTGCTTTAAAAAATTTCAGTCCACAATTTTAATTTTTTTTCGGCATCGTTTTTGTGTTCGAATGTGCAAATCCAATTTCCAAGCCTGAGCCAAATACTATGAATGCACGATAACAAGATTAGGTTGCACTTCTCTCCCTCTCCCGTTCTTTTTTCAGAAAAACATGTTGTTACGGTGTATTACGAGAAAAAGCCACAAGCGGTGAGATTTCCTTTCACAAGCAAAACAACTGTTGCCAAATATTTACTAACATGTTTTGGACTAAAGAAACTTGAAACTGGCGTTCACATATTAAACACGAAAAAAAAGCTTACAAAAACAAAAACAGAGTATTTTATACATTTGTTGTAAGCGAATTGATAACAAATAAAATGTATAAACAATTTTTTCCCTTTGATTATATTAAATAAAAAAAACGTCAATTGAAGCATATCGAAGCACAAAAAAGTGACATTCTGGTTCAACAAATTTATTAAATAGTTGAGTGGTGTTTAATGAACTCTGATTTTGTTTCGACCTTTGATGTTTCGCGCAATCATTTCATATGGCAAAAGTCGCGAATTTTATATGAACTTTATTTTTTTTTCGCTTCACCACGTGAAGCATATACAGCGTTCGTACTGAGGGATTAAAATGCAGTGGCCAGATGCCAAAAAGTCGTGGCACAAAATCGATGTGATATTTTTTTTTTTTTTTTTTTCGAAATGTCAAACGTAATCCGGACAGTCGCATAAAATTAAAGTAACGATGCATCGACTAAGAGTGAGAACAAGGTCACTATATATCATTGGACACGAAAAATGAATATCGTGTATTAAAAAGATGATTTTGCAATTTACGCTCAGCTGAATTTGTACTTTTAGTTCTGAAGCTGACACCTTTTGTCATCAGATTACAATTGTAAAATTGATCGTTTAATAATTCGAACGCTACTTTTTTGCATGTCAAATTGGCAAAAATTGAAGTCTTTTTCATTATAAAATGTGTTAATTAAATGCTGTGCCATAAATTATACAAAACTTGTATTAATAAACAGATAAAGTTTTGTAAACGGTAATTGATACATAGATATTTGTTTCATGCAGCGCCTCACAATGGTACATTGTTTTTTTTTCTTTTACACATTTTTAGCCGAAAATTGTTTACGTTCAACAACAGTTTCATATTTTTACGCCGAATCCTTCAACGTTTTTTCTTTTTCTTATTTTTCATAAAAACGATTTCAACAATAATTAGATGAAAACTCATTATCTTAATGTTAAAAAAGTACTCTTTGAGCTGCTTTTACTTTCATTTTTAGATATATTTTTACCACTTATGGGTCAGCGTATAATAAATTTCAATAAGACGCTGAAAAGTAGTTCAAATTTGTGAAATGTGAAAGAATTAAAAATTCAATACCGAAGACCTTCAATATCAACACGTTCTTAAAAAATCTATGGTTTTTCTGAAAATGAAAAAAAAAAATTATTCATATTAGTAATTTTTTTGTGACAAATAAAATTACTTTTGAGGATACCAGTTATAATTTGTCATCCATTTGACAGCCACTTTTCATTCTAATTTGCTGACATAACGATAGCCAGAAATTTATCCCGTGACATGATTGCAAAAAAGAATGTTTGCTCAGTTCCTTTTTTTGTTATTAACCTTAACGATGTTTTTGGATATTCCAATTTCAGATAAATAAGAGTGCATCATGTAATTACTCCGCAGCAGCTTTATCATTAAAGCTCGTGATTTGATACTTCCAATCAGATTTCAAATCAAACGGCATTACTGCTGCAATTACACCAGCAGTCTAATCAGCGTGACCTCTAATTAATTCTCTCCGCGATCACGGTTATCTACATTTCATAAAATTAATTTCCATTTAAAAAGTTACGTTCCCTCCCTCTCTCTCTCCCCCCTCTCTCTCTTCACACCATATCAAATCATAATTGGCTGTCACAGAATGTTCCTCGGAGCAAGTTTGTTTTCTCTTTTCCGAGCAATTACACCGAACGAAAGATGAAATTTGAGCGTTTCATAATTAGTCTGAGGCTTTTCTTGACCAAGAAAGTGTACTTTTCTGCGCTGCTATCGATCGTTAATGTTTTCGAGCGTCTTTGTGTCTCTTCTCGCATTGTAATGTGACACAGTTATGTACGTGTAGTGCACACGTACAAGTCGACGATAAGGAAGTCGTTATGCGCCCCGACCCAAATACAACTCGCGTGCGCAATTCCTGTTTATCAGGGCAGAAAAAACGATATTTGATCAAAATCTGCTCGAGACAAAATAATAAATGCATAAAACAATCTGCACTTGAAAATATAGTTTATCGGCTCGTCGCTGTTTGTCTAAGAAAGGTGTAATCGTGCATAAAAAAAGGTCGCCTATATGTCTCCTTTTCTCCTATTTTTGCACCCCCGCAAATCAGATTGGCCGAACGCTACATCTTGGCAGTTTGTTACCTTGTTTTGAATCCTCATAGAGGGCAGATTTTCTTGCAACAATGTTACTGTAAATGAAAGTGAAAATTGTTTCCAAATAACCATTTGAAGATAATTTTAGTTGTCATTTTCAACAACTTCTTATTTTTTCAGATATTTTTTAATGTATATACTTTTGGTGATAAATTATTAAACGTTTAAATTAATTATCCGTCGTCTGAGAAAATTGATGGCTCCATGCAAAACAAGAGAATTGTTTGCTAAAATTGACCATTCAGGATCGTAAACAACCGGAGATCAAAACGTAATTTGCCGAGCATATTTGGATATAATTTTGTGCGAGCGAATTGAAATCGACGTAGCAGCATTGTCCAAAGAAAATTGATAACTCGCGGTAGCAAAATTACGGTTCATTATAACGGTGGGTTATTTATTTATTTTTTTAATTGACACTTTTTAATCGATGATTCGCAACATTTAATCATTGTTATCAAGGTGACGATGCAGTGCAAGCGATGCAAAATTATAGCCAAAGAAATTGGCAAATTACCGCTAATAAAACATGCGAGGTCAATTATAATTTATATCCGAAGATAAATCCGGAAAATAAACAGGTCGATTTTGTTCGCACAGCCGATGAGTGAAATTGATTAAATTATTTTGTTTTTCAGGAGTTATTTTGTTTGATTATTTACACATTACTGTAAATGTTGAATGGCAGAAGCAAGTATCTCCTCTTATTTTAAAGACAGAAAAAGAAATTTGTTGTGTCTTTTTATCTGAAAAGTTTTTTAGAAAAGATGCACTGTTTTTAAAAAAAAAAGATAATAAAAAATGTCTTCAAGAAAAGACACTTGCTTTTGCATTGTATACTTGCAAAAAATGTCGGAGACTTATTATAAAACATGCAGTCTAATTTTACAAAATGAATGACAAAGAATGTCGGTAATTTGTGCTTTTAAATATATAATTCCTGTTTAAATTTGTAACATAACTTAAGTTTATCCACAAAAAGATTTGTCTCATTAAATTTGTATGAATTAATATGTTTCACCATTTCAAAACCAAACAATGTCTTTACATTTTTTATCCGACAACATTTATGTTCCAGTTAGTCGTTGAAAGTTTAATTGTAATATTTATTTCATCAATTGGCACACTCTCACAAGTCCTCTCTTATTTTTTTATGTCTTTTAAAGTTCCCTATATTGAGATGTGCACAGCATCTAATCAAACTCCGGTTGTTTCGGAGCATAAAATTGTCTACCTCCTTCGAAACGAAAAGGCCGGGAAAATAAAAGCCACGATTTTGAGATTCGTTTATAGCCGTCGTTTTGCTCAGCTCCTGAGCGTCGCGTCATTGTATTTACAAAAGGGCGGACACGTCCCTGAAGAGTGAAAGAGACATGCGATGAAATTAAATTCACCGTAGCCCGTGCGTTAAATACGATTGAGTGCACGTGAAAATGAAATGACGCAATCAATCGCACTGTCTAAGCGGTTGTTGGCACTGGACAAAGCATAACGTGATATTTGCCATACGCACACATCTACCAATTTAATAAATAGGCACACGTGCGTGCACATTAACAATGTTGCACACGCATCAAATCATCATACATTTTACGACCGACATCGAATTTGTGCTCAATTTTCTGGACAACTCTGAGTCTTTTTTTTTCTCTTCCATTTTCGAACTACAAATAATAAGATTGGTCGTGTTTTAATTTGTTTTTTAAATCCAAAAATATATTTCTTTTGTTCAACATTTAGCTGAAAATTTGTTGGACCATCGCTAATGCGAATCCAATTAAACGGCTATTTATGTAATGAAACAGTTCAATTGATGCCAATTTGATTATCCGATTATAATATGTGCTCAAAAAACGTATCACGTGGATGCGTTATTACCTATAACAAAATTAAATGACGAATTAGTTTAGTTTCAAAACATGAAAAAAAGGTCTCGAAAGTTATTGGATTAAAAAAATTGATAAAACATACATCGATTAAAATGTTACAGCAGATTTTTAATTCCCAGACTGCATGTTCATGCAAATAAATTACACTTACTATGCAGTAGCTTCGTTTTTTTTATTGAAACGTTTATTCAATTGATAAAATATGTTCGAGCAATTATTCTTTACAATCAATTTTTGGTGCATTAAAACTGGCTCTGTGACTGGTTTTGATAATACACTCAGGCAAAAAATCGGTCACCTTTACTATAAAATTTTAGTTGGTTTTTTGGTCAACTCATTTCTAACTGAGTAATGTCAACTCGGCAATGTAGTGAACTTAACCATACGTGACAGTTATTGTATTTGATGGTTATAAAAGCGAACTTTTTGTTCGATACGCATAAATATGTAGATGTTTAATCGAACAATAAAAATATTATTCTATTTAACGAATGAATCTTCAGTATGTGAAAATTTATCATTTATTATAATTCATGATTTTAAGTCCATTACAAAGAATGATTTTTATCTCATTTTAAACTACCACATCAGTGAAGAATTTTACTAAGTCTTTCAACTATTTTGCTTTAGTAATAAAAGTTATTTTTTCAATCAGTTCTACTATAAAATTGAGTTGACCATAAAATTGACTAGAAAATATAGTTAACGTGAATATAGTCACGTTAACTGATATTCTTGTTGTAATTACTATATTTTCACGCGTATTAACTATAAATGCCTCAACCATGAACATACAGTTAATTTAACAACGCGATTTTTTCTGAGTGCAACGACGAAAGTTTTTTGCAATTCTGAGAGCACACAGCTAGAATTTTAATTGATGAATCGATCAGTTAATATTGGAGAACAAACATTTTGAAGCGGAACCGTGGAGCAGCATAAATGGCCATTTAATCTGCTCTTCGATCAGATTAAGAGATCATTCGTAATTTTCAAAGCACATTTTTCGTCTAAGTGAAATTGCTGATAATAAGTTAGACACTCGGGTTTTGCGCAAATGTGTGTAAATATTTGATCACGGGGTTTAGCACGTGAAACTCAGTGTCTGCAGATCAGTCTACGTGTTGTTGTCATTGTATGCGTGCTTAACCCGTTTACAACCCAATTGCACTTCGATCTGATTTGCTATGGTTTGGCTGCTGCGCGTGACGCTCACAACCATGTTGCAATTGATTTTATCCGAAGAAACTGATGTCAACAAAAATATTTGATTTCACTTTTGCAGAGAATCAAATTTTTCATACAATTATTGGTTCGATTAATGTACACTAATAATTGAAATTGACGATGTTTGTACAATCTAAAACTTTAATCTTGTCTCGGATTACTTTTCAAGTTGAATTTAATTTTTGCAAAATGCAGGAACAACTTAGAAAGTTAAATGAAACAGAAAAAGGTGAAAAGCATGAAAAATATTGCGGTAAAGAACAGTAATATTGTCAGAGACAATAAAAGTATATGAAAAAAAATGTATAACAACGTTGTAGTTTCTTAATAATGTGCACAGCCATTTCCTAATTTTTTTCTTTTACTTTTATTATTTCACTCAAGAAAGTACTTGTACCTGATAGTAAAATAAAATTTTATTATATTTTATTATTACTGTTATTATTATTTTTATTTTTACTTTAGTGTTAATAATGTTGAAACAATATTTCTCATGTTTTTACTTATACATATGAAACAATGAAACATCCGAAAATTCTACACTTAACAAAATTTGTTTATTGTACTGTAAATATTGTATTTGATAATGCTGATAGATACTGTGGATTTTATTTTATAAAAAGTATTTTTTTTCAAATAAAATACCTTATTGCTTGACCAGCAATTCACTTTGATGAGTTGACAGAATGTATAATTAACTAATTTTGACTTTGACATTAAATATTTGAATGTGGCAGGTGTTGAAACAAAACATTTCGAACTTGCCAAGCTTTGAAATGAAGCATTTTGGACTTAGGGAGTTGTGAAACTAATTCCTTGAGCTGATTAAAGTTAAATTTATGATAATATTAAAGTGTCACTTAACCTGGTTTATCTGATATTAAAAAGAAAAGTTTACTTGGTGATGAAAGAATGATAATAATTGAAAAAATTATTTTATTAAACTACAGTTTTGCTTTTCTACTGTACATCATAAAGTATCCTATTATTACTGATAAAATGATAATATAATATGTTTTTTAAATCTCGTTAACACTGTTACAGAGGGGTCAGCATCGATCGATAAAAGTTAAACTTTGTAAGTTAACACTAAGTGGCTAACAATAAGGTAGCGATAAACATTACGATAAAGGTTAGTGGTGAAAATTAACCCCAAGTTATCATTTATTGCTAACTACCTAATGTTAGCTTGTAAAATTTTAACTGTTTTCAATCCGTGCTAAACCCCCAACAGTTAATCGTTTTGCAAGTTATGATCATAAACATATATAATAATCAAATTTGATTTTTTTTCTTAGTATTAAATTATTATCATTTCAAATATGTATAACAACAAACTAAGAAGGATTTTTATCGAACTCTATTTACAGATATAAATGAGCAATTCATCAATCTATCTTGGATTTCGGTGTAATCCGATCGTCAAAGTGGCAGAAGAATCGATTGAACTCGACTAACAATTTTTAATAATCATTGGACCGGGGATATTGTCCCAGCCATTTTTATCTGATCCAGTTATGGATCTCAAGATTATCATTTAATGCTATACATGTATGAAGTTGAAGTAAATGATGTGTATTGCAGTAAAAAGTGTATTGCAACGTTATAAAATCAGAATTGTAACATTTTTGTTTTTATATTAATTTTTTCTATTCAGAATCAAAAGTTTTTGATTACAAAGAAAGCGTATGCTTATTTCCAAAAAAATTTATAAACATGAACAATATTACAATGCAAATTCTTATGCATGATATTCAGAATCTTCAAATATGATTTTCAATTTCTTGCATTTAAATTAATTTTTTTTATCCTCCATTCTGAATAAAAATATTTGATTATAAAAAAAGCATAAGCTCTTTTTTTAATTGAATTTAGTAAACTGAAAAATGAAACGCAAATTTTCAATTATGATATAACGTTTGATTTGTATTAATTTTAACTTCATGTAGAATATTTGGGTATTTCTTGACGAATAAAAATAATGTTGTATAAAGTGAAAACTATAATTTGTCAGCTATTTAACATCTTTTAAATTGTATTGCATTTTATCATTTGTAAGTAAAACAATTCGAATTAAGTTAATATATTTTACTAGAAATTTACATTAGAAATTTCGAATGCAAAAACTGTACACCAAAAGTTAAAAATCTTGATTTTATAAGATTAATCTTTTGAATTTCAGAAACAGTAAAATTACTTATCATTAAGAAAATTATAAACTTTTTATTTGAAGACAATACAATGAGAGATCGATTTCGTAAATTATAATCGTCTTATAAACCACTAGTTTGTCCATACGGCATTAGCAATGTTAATGATCATTCGAAAAAAACTATTCGAACAAGATTATCATCAATATTACATAATCAATTATGTTTTGAATTATGCAGATATTTCTAATATATTATTCGCATGGTTTTAAATACAATAATTGGCCTTAATTGAAATACAATTATATGAATGAAACTCATAATTTTATGAAGTAAATCAAATAAACGTAACAATATTTGAGACGCTTTAATATTCGGGCAGAGATTTTACAATTGTTAAAATGCATATTTCCGGACTTACAAACACATTTTCTGTTCATTTAATTATAGTATTTCGTTTTTAATATAACAGAATAAAGTTTCTTTGAAAAGATTATATATTTTTATTTGCTCTAATATAATTTTTTAGTAAAAAAAATTGTTTTACCTGTTTTCATTAATTCATAAAAAGAATATTGAAAAATTATTTACAATTCAGTTTTTAAAATTAAAATTGAATCAATTAATTAAGTTACTGTAAAAAATATTGACATTTAAACATAAAACGATTTTAATGATTATGATTATTTAAAAATGTTATTTAACAATAAAATAAGATAAAACAGATAAAATTAAACAAGAGATGATTGCATGCAAAACAACCCTTTTCCAATAAAGTAATCGCGGACAAAATGCAATTTCTTATCAGATGCTTGGGTAAGCCGTTTTTTACCGTAACACAAGACATTAATAATTAATTCGCAACGAAGCACGATAATTGCGATTAAAATTGATAGACACGTGCATTAAATGCGCGTGTAATTTTGAAAATTGATTGCTCGCCGTAGTCAATTGTAAGTTCTGGGGCTTGGCTTCGTTTTTAAGCCAGGAACGCTTGAATTGAGACCCAACGGAGGACGCCAATATAATTCGACTCCAATTGTGCGACAGCTCAGCGTTTCAGTGAACCATCGAACGGCAAACAGACGAAAAAATTCGTCTACGTTTATTGACGTCGCATGCATTATATACTTCACATATCTTGTCTCTTTATAAGTATGATCAATTATGCAATTTTTCAGAATAAAAATACGATTGCACGGTTATTCATTTTTCTTCGTACAATAATTTTTTAATATTTTGTTTTGGTTTAATGCGAAACATGAGAAAAACAATAAATATCCAATAATTAATTTCAAGAGAAATGAAATCCATTAAAGTATTGTAATCAACAATTTTGTAATCCATTTTTTCTATCAAATAATTTGACATAAACTAAGAGAAAATTTAAAAATAATGAAAACTGGATTTTCAGTTGCCAAACTAGCTAAATGTGATGAATCAGGCGTTATTAAATTTGACAATATAATTTGTAATACCATCTGAAATGTGATATTTCCTCAATTTTTCAACTGTCTTGATATAACTTCAGTTTTTTGATAGACAAAAGGGCGATGATGCTTTCTGAAAAAAGAAACCTTTTACTGAAGACTAGAACGATTCAGATTATCGATTAAGGCCAGAAGAGATCTAAAAATTACGTTGAAATGTTTCAGTTTTTACCGATAAATTTAATTGTTTCAACTAACGGTTTTATTATCAGAAATATATTTTAATTTTTATAATGCCCTTTAAAAAAAATTACATCCCAATTTTTGATGCAATGAATAATTATATTTTTAAAACAAAGACCACCTAAAACATTATAAGTAACTCAAACAATATATTAAATAATACAATAAATCATGTTTATTGAAGATAAATTTTTGCTCTATAAAGTATTAAACTATCTATCATCGTTATACATTAAAAGCTTTGATGCTTAGTACCAAAATTAATTTAATATTTAATTATATTACTGAATGCAGAAGTAAATTTTTAAGTGATAGTAAGAGAGAAAGAATTGTTGTAATCAGCAGCAAAGTTTTCCAATTTAAGAAAGATGCTTTTGATTGAACTTTAGGAAATTGAATTTCGATGATTAATCGATTATGTTTTTTTATTAAACTCTGTATTAGTCTTAAACGAACAAGGTTTTTTATCGATGAAAGTTTATATCTCAAGTTGAACATTTTTCGGAAAGCTAACAAAATCAGTTAATGAAAAAAAAAAATGAAATGGAATTTCTTGTTGGACGTAATCATGATTTTCTTTGTACATCATTGTGAAATGTATATCACGCCATACTGTGTTAAATATTTTGCGTTTCAGTTCGACCGATTCGTTACAATATATCTCTTAGAACTGACTTAGCGATGTATCAGGGCGTCATAAATGAAATGATATATGAACAACATGTACCAATAGTGGTATACTAATCAGTGGTAACAACATCCAATAGTGACAACGTTGATCGATGATGACAACTGATATAAGTGCTTACACTGATCCGACTGATAACAGTGATATTACTTGTGATTATTGTAACACTGCTCACCAAATCCTCTAAAATCGTTAAAGCTATTTTCATGTTTACCGGTCATTAGTAACAGACAGTGCTAGATTCCTAAACATCTGCATCATAAACCTTTGTGATACTTTTAGTAATTTTTTGATGCAACGTCTTACACAAATTGATTTTAAGCATCTCTGAAAATCAAGTTTTAAAAAGTGATACTTTTTTTTATAAATACCAATGCAAGGTTAATGAAAATTGAACGATTTTTGTGAGTGAAACTTTAATCTCTGTTTTGAATAATACTATATAATTGAGTTAAATTGTGTGCAATTTTGCAACAGTTTCAACTATAAAGATTAATGAAATATTAAATACATTCAAGAAACATTATTCGTGTTCTCGCATTTTTCACACAGTTTCTAAATGAAGTAACTTATTTGGACTCTTGTAATGAAATGAAATTATGAAACTTTGATAAAAATTAATTGAGTTTACATTTGTGAAACGTAACCCTAAAATTAAAGTTAATTGAAATATTTGCAATTTAATAAATACAGTGAATATCAACGTAGGTGTAAATATTTTTGAACAAAAACTGCTGCTGAGTTAAGAGATGTTTGATTAAAATTTTGGATTAAACAAAATCAAAAACAAAAAAAACAAAACAAAAAAACATTTGAGATAACAGAACATTTTTTAAAAAATTCAAATGTGAATGACTCAGTGTTTAAGGCAGCCAATAAACGCAAACAGTCGATATTCCTAAATTGTAAAACCGTTTAAATTGTTTTCAAATTATAAAAACACTAGAATATTTACATATAAGTTAATTTGATATCTTAATTTCATCTAATCGTTTATTACTATTAATGATAAATTATTACTTGCAGAATGATGTATGTTATACATTTAATTGTAATAATTATAATAGCTTTTTAAAATCCAGTGCATTTTGTTATATATGCTCACGTATGCATTTTGTGTGCTCATTACCTTGGTTTGATTTCATCAAGAGAATATCATTCATAGACGTTGAGAGAGAATTTTTTAAACGCTATTTGAAAAAATTCAGACCAAAAAATCATCTCGTAGAAATTTCAGTAAGCCTATTATAAGAAAACTCTGGTAATTTTGCTGTTTGTACTCACACGAGTATATACAAATTTGATGGTTCTTTTAAAAAATATAAAAGTAACTAAAATCGTTTTTTTATTCTTTTTTTTATTAACGTGTTCAAAATTAAATTGTACATTTTAACCAATTGAAATTTACATTATTACATATTGTATGAAAATTTTGTTCAGTGAAGCTAAGTGCATTTCCATAATGTTGATTGCTTAAATTAAATCAAACCAAATTAATCCAGGTGTAATTTAGTTAATATTTAAACCATCGATTCGAATAAATTTTTGATTAATTCAAATAAATATTTATTCAAATCAACCGAACTATTGACTAAATACGCAAACCTATGTAAATTTGTGACGTACGCCTAGAATGTACAATGACGTACGGTTTTATCTGACATGGTGTTATCTAAAGTATCGACGTATAATCTTATGCCAGATTTTGAATTTCTTGCAAAATTTAAAATAACTGTACTCATAAATAATGATCAGATAATTAAAATGGTAAAATTAACTAAATAATAATTAAATGACAAAGTTTTTAGATAATATACTCAAATTTTATTTCATTAAAATAAAACTAAATGTAAAGAAAAATGATTTAATTTAATTAAATTAATTTAAAAAATTTCTTCACGGATGTATTTTTCGATGTTATTCAGTTAATATCTTTTTGTAACTTTTTTTGTCAACAAAATGTCTTTCTCTAAAATTGAACATTTATTATTAACTTTTATACAAAGAACGAAATAATTTTGAAACAATAATATAGTCTCTCGAACTTTTCAAAAGAAATGTTTAAATTTACAATCCTTATCAAAACTAAATTTTCACTTGCAAAATAATAAAAAGTTGCCACATGAAATTCTCACAAAATTTTACGATTCAATTTTTTGTGTCAAAAAACCAATAATAATAATCACATTTAATAATAACAATGAACAAATATTAATATTAGTAGAAAAATTAAATTAAAATCTGTATATTTGATTTTTTATTAATATATTATATTAATATATAAAAAAGTAATTTGTTATCAAATATATTTCATTTATCAATAAAAAAATGTTATTGAGCTTGCCAAAAAGCATATAATGCAAATGCTGATGCAGCTCAACATTTTGAATAACTTCTTCAACATCCAGGCATGATCTACTCTCATCAAACTCCGTGTATCAGGGTGTGTCATTCCTTTGAAAGCCCAGAATCGATCAAACATTTCCGTCGAGGAATCGACTACGCAAACAACGCGCACCATTCGGCTTGAATCTGTTAATTATTTCCAAATTTGGCATCATCCGTCTTTAGCTGAATATTATTCCAAATTCTTAGCGAACTTTCGTAAATAGTTATAAACCTAGACGAGCCATATTAAAGCCCAAGTAAGAGAGAGAGCTCCTAGACTCAGATAGACGTGGATCGATAAATCCGTGGATATTAAAACAGCGAAACAATCAGTCAGATCGACAAATGCACCGGCACAGTTTGGCGTTCATTGTCCCTGGGGCTTGGAACAAGACGTTTCCGCTTCAAGTTTATAAAACCGTTGCACTCGAGTTGCCAAGTTGGGCGAGGCAGCCGGGTTGACGTTAGAACGATGGACGGGCACCTGCTTGCGAGGCAAAAGAGAGACGGATAAATCAAGTGGGACAAGGATGCGCGTATTTCAGCACTCTTTATGACCTGGGGAAAAAATCATTGACGGTCACTTGTACTGTCGTTGCGTTGTTCGTTACCACGAGAGAGAGAAAAACAAGATGAACAATAAAACAAACCAAGTTTTGTTGCTTTCTTTTATAAAGCGATTATCCTTGTTGTTTTTTTATTTATTACTTTCAAGATATATGAAACAGTGAAGGAGATGGAAGTTAATTAAATGGGAAGTTGATAAATAAAATGTAATAAATAAATTAAAAAAAAACACGATGGTTGATTTGAGTTGTTATAAGAATTTATGGGGATCATGATTTGCGGAGGAAAAATTGTTGGTCTCTAAACATAAATAAAATGTGAAAATTATTATTGATTATTGATGAAAGAGTATTTTAGTATTTAAACTTAACGATTCATAATAGATAGCTTCAAATTGACAGTCAAATGAAACATCCGACCACTTTGTTTGATCATATCAATATTGGGTTGGTAGAACTTTTATTGATATGAATTGATTAGCTGTTTGAATATGCAACCTTTTGTGGTGATATTATTGCTAATATTCTAGATAGCCACATTTTGGCTTCAAAGATAATATTGTTCTCAAATAGTCGAAATTGTTACATATCAATAATGATCAGAATTTGTATTTATATTTTATTTTATGTATATTGTTAATATTTAATTGGTTTCGATAATGTATAATTTATTTCACCTGTTAACGGTACAATTTTTTGTAAGTATTAAATACCTAATTATAATAGATTATTTCAAGTATCCAACTTTATACCTAATAACCAAGCTTACATGATTGGTTGCTTAAGTACTAGTAGCTTCTTTCTATTACAAAATAAATCAATAATCTATAAAACATCATCTTAAGTATAAGAAAAAAATTCTGTTGAACAAGATGCAATTACTGGATAAGCCTAAGTTTCTTTTCTGATTTGAGTTTTATAATCCATTTTACATGTTCAAGAATTATTATAACACTTTTATTCATTAGTTACGTATAATAAAAATTTCCTTTTACTAATTAATTTAATAAATTTTTTAAGTTATTGTTGACATTTGAGTTGTAAGCTTTCCAAACCTTTTTTATAAGAAAAGTCTTGTTTAATCTGTAAAAATAATCTAGCTAATTAGAATTACCTAGTTATGAACAATGTGTAAACAATGTTACATAAATTAATTATGAATAACGTGTAAACGATGTTACATTTGTAACAAAATAAAAAGTAACGTAATTTCTTTTAATAATAACAATAGGTAAACAAAAAATTTATTTTATGCAAATTCTTTGATACAAGCCAAAGTCAATTATAGAGCTGAGATTTCCTGCAATAAACTTTTACAACTCAAATGATAGCAATAAAAAGTAACCAAGCTTTAGATTTGGTATTTCAATTTAACATCTAATTACTCTAAATACTTGAAATATTGCATTCTTTTATTATTGTCACTATATTAGTCGGTACATTTTGAAAATTTGTATGAAAGCTCTTTCATTTGTTTAAAAGTTTACATTTGCTTTTTCATACATTCGTCAAATTATAACAAATATAATACAACGAAAAATTTTGTTCTATGACCTTTTCTTACTTTTCAAATTCTACCCGTAAAGTGTATCTAAAATTCACTTAAAAATTCTCTTCATTTAGAAGGAAAAAGTGTTATGACCCTTTTTTTAACGAAATTATCAAACTAAATTCACGCTGAAATCAAATTTCCCAAATGGCATTCCAAAATCATCGTCCTTTCACATCCCCGTTACCAATAGTAATAGCAATATTTCTGAAAATGAGTCTCATAAATCTGAATGCCTCCTCAGAAAGCAGTTTAAACACAAAATGTCTCCAGCTCAGTCAAAAAACGGGGTATCAATAAGGAAGGGCCTTTGTTTTCCTTGCACTTTTGAAAGGTGGAGGAGGCCGGCTCCGCCGGAGAGGGATTCTCTATGAATATATATACATAGGGGCTGACGTCGTATAAGACTGTTGGACAAATATTCCGAGTCGGACTGCAGTCCCGAACTGCATCAGCAGCGAGGAAAAGCAATCAATCTTTGAGAGTTAGATGAGTGCGGACCTAAAATATAGGGCAACACAAATTTAGTCTAGCTGCGTCCGTCCACGTGTCGACGTGAATGCGCAACCGCCCGGCTTGTAATCGATATTGCCGACAAGGTACCACGCCCTGCACCTGCCAGATGTGCAGGATGCAGCGCGACCACGAGAACGAATTGCATCTCGCCTCGACTACGCCTATGAGTGTCTACGCTCGGCTCACACACACTGCATGTCCTGGCCGCATACGTCACAAACGGCTGCACATAGCGCCCTCTACATGTCCACGAATCAGTTGCACATATGTTTGTGTAAATATTTATGTGTCGTGCTTTATTTTGGGGGAGACAAAAAAAACACCGGCGACAAAGATAATAATGCCGGCTGACCTGTCGCCGGATTTTCCGCTGCGATTTTTTTCGAGGTCATTAACAGGCTAACAAGTTTTTGATAGCAGATGAAATGAATTCGGAGATGGAGCTTTTTTTTTACAAATGTAATACTTTCGGTGATGGAAGATTGCAAAAACAGGAGAGAGTTTTCACAAAAAGTGTGCTCTCTAAGTGAACTAGTTTGGAAACAATTTCTATTACCAATCAAAGAAAATGTTTCTGAAAAAAATTCTATTTTCGACTGGCAGTCGTTTTCTTTTGCCTTTTTTGCTTGATAATAAATTGTTCGGGAGATTAGATGTGTAATAAAACTTGAATTTCCCATATCTTCTTCATTATATTCAAATTGAGATTCAATGTTTCAAAGCACGATTCATCTTACAAGCTAATGGTGTTTTTGGAGCCATTATACTACTACTAGTTGTCGCCAGGGCCACCCTCGGAAATTAAGATGCAAACAATCATCGAATTGGAGATTAATTTAACACGGGAACAGCCAAAGACTCGGGTAGATTATTTTAACAGTTTTGAAAGGGCTGGAAAAACCATTCGCTATAATAATGAATTCATACCTTATTCTGTATCGTTCAAATAAAGCATGCTTTTGCCCGAAATATAAATCTTCCAACTCCATAATAATAATGTACGAGAGCATTTCAACGACACACACGAGAGCACAACAGTATCTACCTGGAAATATCCAGGACCTCAAAAGTGAACGATACATTGCCTCAGTTGGAATGTTAATGGATATAACATTACACTTGATCATGCCATCGATGTTCCTCGTGTGACATTTGATATAACATTTTATTAAAACCCTCTTCAGGAGACATTTATTGTCATTTTTTTGTGGAACAATTTTCACTAAGCTTATCGCACATCTTTCAAAATTGTAAGATAATTTTGTACAATAAAAATGTCAGCTCCCTCTTTTCTGTTGGGATCATAAAGCAACCCTTGAATACTAGTATTGCAAAATTTATTTATGTTGACGTGTGAAGTGGTCGTAAAATGAGGACGATAAAATATTTGCCAACCAATTTAGACATTCTTTTGCTTTGTCATACAAATATTTATGCCACTGGGGCAACACATACGAGAATCACCTGAGCGGAATTCTTAAAAGCAGAACGAGTGTATTAAGGCAATCACGGTTTGGAAAGAGTTAAACTGATAATGACCATTTGGCAATTCCCGAAGGTGTTTAGATGATCTTTATCAGTATCACGCTGAAACTTTGATTCAAATTGATACAAATAATGGCCAGACAAAAATGACCTGCGGGGGTTTGTATAGCCGGCAAATTAATAATTTGTCTCTGTTCCCTCGATTCTGCAAGTTTATTACTTACAACACCTTTTCCCCGTGGAAAGAATAATTTGATATATTGCGGCAATTGTTCTGTCGAGAAATTTTTATTTTCATTTAGAAAAGTCGTTTTAGTTGAATCGCTTCGAGTAATTACGATAAAAGAATTAAGCGGCAATAAGCAGAGTTGGCGAGAGTATTTTTATATCTTTCATTCTGAGGAGTAAGGGTAATTAATTTTGCCTTTTATCCCCAAGGATCTCACGGTTACTAAGGAAAAAATATGATTATTGTTATTTTATTCAAATTTGTCGGCAAAAATAATAAGCCCCATTTGTTGTGTTAATGCACTTCTGCTGTTGGGTTCGAAAAATAACATTTTTCATCGAGATTAGTATCGGTGATGATTTCGATGACATTTATACACATTTATTCTTATTTTGAATTCAATTGTGTTGTTGACACAAAATTTATGATAATTTTTGTTTATTGATTTTTTTGACTCACAAAATGCACCTTTCATTGAATAACGTCAAATATAAATTTGATAGTCTTTGAGTGACGCGGGCACGTTAATTTTATTTTTCGACCCAACAGGAGTAATACATTTTCCGGGACAACTTCGGTGTGTTTTAAATTCAAAAAAAGTAACAAATTGAATTACAATTTGTCAAGTATCTTTTTGAATCGAAATTTTTCAACTTGTATATTTTAATTTGAAAAACAAATTCGTGTACTAATGATAATAATGTTGTGAAAAAAATGTTTTTTTCTTGTTAACTCAACTTTCGAGCTAGTTTTACCAACAAATAAATAAAACCCGACAAAAGTAAACACTAAAGGCACGTAATTTTATCTGCATCGAACGATCTTATCTGCCTCTAAATTCTTGAACGTGAATTGTACTTACAATTGCGAGATGAACTATTTTTTGTTTAAATTATATTCGATGGAGCAGTAATACATAATTAAAGCCTTGCGAATAGATGAGTTCGAATAAATTGGTTGTGTTATATATTTTTCATTTTTCAACGATTCAAAGATATTTTCTGAAAATTTCATTAAATTCTGCATGTTCATCAGATTTGATAATATATAAGCACTTGTATTTTTTACAACAACTTTAATAAATTTAACATTCAACGCAAAAATGCACGTCAATAATCTATTCATCTTCATGTTCAAAGCCTTTTACTATAAATAACTAACGTAAAATTGTGTATTAAATTTTTTCAAATCCACGTTTGTACAATTTTTGAAGAATTATTCAGCTGTAAACTCGAATGAAACAAATGATGAAACATTTTAACGAACATTTTCGATATTATTGGGAAACAAGTTTTTATTTTTATTTTTTTTCCATCCCTTTATCGGTGCTATTTGCCAGAGTCAATCTGAACATCGCTGCAATTTGTTGTAGCCACGTAAAATTGCATTCGTAAAGTAACAAATTGCACGATTGACCAATGAATACAATTAATTATCCCCGTACACAGTGCTCTTCTTGTTACATGTAACTCGATTTCAGACCAAACTTTGATTTAAAGTTTGATTTAAACAGATAGCAGGCAAGTTATATTCACTGTCTGACAATCGCAAAATTCACAGTAGAAACTATCAAGATCAACTCTGCCTCTTCTCTTTTCAAGTTCGTCGTACATCCAAAGCTTCGGCGGAGTAATTTGAGGAATTTCATGCATTATATATTTAACAGATAAGTCACGCAGACTAACATTCGAATTCATCTGCATTGGTAAATACGTAAAATTTCGCGTTGCGAGATATAGATGTTTTACAAAGTGTGACGTCAATATACTTTCAAGTAATAATAATAATAATAATAATAATAATAATAATAATAATAATAATAATAGTAATAGTAATAATAATAATGAAAATGAAAGGCAAAAAAATTAACGAAAAATATTGTAATTTTATTGGCTTACCACCGAATACATATTTCATATCGTGTCCCATTAGCATGACACTGTTCTGTAAAAAAAGATCGATGCTGACGTTGACGCCACACATTATTGTCGATATTTAGTCTAACAAAAACAAGGGTCTCTTGGGTCTGGTCACATAATTTGTAACCAATTGAAGAGCCGGATTATTTCTAGAATATTGTTTTATTAAAGTAAACAAAAAAAACGATGTTGCTATGCAAAGCATTTATTTATAATTTAATTTTTTTTCTTCCCCAGATGATTTAAGATAAGTGTCCCAATGAATGGCAGTTTAAAATTAAAAAAATAAAGAATTTCTTTTTAATAATACTAATGAAAAAGGGTATAGGCTAATTATAATTGTTCAATTATTATTTAATTTAACATTGCAATTTATTTAATAAAATTATTATTTAGTAAAAATTCCTATTCATATTTTGTTTATGAGAATAACAATTTTAATTGTCAAAACTATTGTTAAAACTGTAGCACACTTAGTAGTGATTAAATAAAAAATATAGAAGGATGTTAGTCAATGGTAAAATAAAATCAACTCACAAAAATCACTATGAAAACATTGTAAAAATTAAGCCTTTTTTCACTTACTTCAATTAAACATTGTATTGGCTTTGTCTGTGGAAACATTCTAAGCAATAATTGTTTACGATACAACAGATAAATAAATAGCATTTAGACAAAAGAAGTGTAACATATTTGTTGTGCTACGTTGTTCATGAATTAAGTAGATAATTACTGACGTATTACATTTGGCACATAAAATATTTGTTAAAAATTAATGTTTAGAAAATATTCTCGATAGAATAAATGAAAAAATAATGTTATTTGTATTTATTAAGTTGTATATAACTTTTAATGTGTTGAAATCTTTAAAACTTTAAATGAACTTTAAGTAACAATCATTGGGACGCCAACCGTTGGGGCAATCTAGAATTCGAGTTACCAATCATTGGTATGATTACGAAGTTGTAGTTCAACGTTTAAATTTTTAATAAATTAAGCATAAAAAACATTACATGAATTTTTATAAAAAAAAGAATGCTTTGTACAATAATGTAATTTTTATATTCACATGATAGATATTCTTAATAAATTTCATGTATATACGCGATCTGTTAACATTGCCGATTATTGGGACTTTACTTTATTATTAATTTGATATTGTTGTAGTTATTGTTTGAATAAGGACACACACATTTAATGTTAATAATGGTGCGGAAAATGGACAAAAAAATTTGCGCATTACTTTATCGAAACATTATAAATTGCACCAATAAAAGCATTATCCAAAGATATATGACGTGATATATTAACATCCTTTCCCAGACGTGTACTTTATACAAGTGCTTTAAGAATTTAACAAATGTTTCCCCTTCTACGTATCTTTTTCTTTGAAAATTACATTTAAGTTTTTTTTAAATTTCAAGAAGAAAGAAAACTGAATAATTTTTAAATAATTATTATTTTTGAAACTGTAGTCAAAAAACTTTGAAAGAACATCTTGAATTAAGATTTTATTTCACTTTTATTTTCACATCTTAGTCATTTACAAGTGATTATTAAGAAATTATATGTATAATTAAAATATATAAAGACAATGGATAAATCAAACCACAAGTTGGAATTATTTATGCAAATTGAGGATACAGACATTGAGTGATTCAAACGGAATGCAGAATGTTGGAATTAAATTTAAAGCAATTTCATTTAACAAGCGTAACATTAAACCCTCGATCTCAAACGGACAATCCAATTGAGCTAAAGTCGAGAACGGTACAAATCGATCGACTATGTCTTTGTTTCAAATTATCGCGCAATTTAATGGACGACGAACGAAAATAATATACTTAATTAGTGTTTTTTTTTTCTTTTCTGCCTGCTGCAGTTGAAAATGATAAAATAAAAGACGCGTGTACAGTGTGCCTTTTACACTCAAAGAACCGCATGTTCAGACAAAGTTGAGGATCAAAGATCACGCAAAAGAATCCCATAATTGCACAATTTACGTGCATTTCTTTTCTTATTAGCTTTGTATTTATTAAAGAATTCAATGAATTTTACCGTTTTTCATGCTACACGTAATAAGAATAATGATGAATCAACTTGACTTATTTACAAACTCATTTGTGTAGCGAAGCATTAAAATCGTGTAATGAACACTTTGTTGCTCATCGCAATAAAGCATATGTTTCAATTTCAGGGTAATCAGGGTTTTAGTCTTGAATGTTCAAGCTAAATGATCAAAATCATTCCATTATCTGTCTGCAGACTCTTAGACGAAGCACTTTGGTTTGTGATCGCACACTCAACGATTCATCATCAGAAAAGTAAAAACACTCGAAAATCAAAAGAAAAACAATTTTTCAATGCTAAAACTGTACAGAATTTAAGATAGTACTTACAAAACAATAATAATCACAATTAACATTTCTTTAAATTTTTATTTAAAAAAGAAAAGTTTTCGTGGCTTTTTTAAGAAAATTAAAATTTAAGATAAATTACTGATTATTGACCAAGAAATCAGTGCCAGCTTTAAGCCAATTTTTAGTCACTGTAAGCTTAATAATTAAATTTGAAAAAGGCTCTTTTGTGTTGTAGACAAAAAATTATGACAACTTTATAGAGGAGAATATTTTTACTCAATGTCGAAAAAAGTAATAGACTTTTTCAACTGAATTTTCGTTTGGTTGACATCATTGGTTGATTGTGAAAGCTTAAAATGAAATTAAAGTTTATAAATAAAGTCTTTCTAAATAAGCTAAACTAACTTCTTTATCTTTCAAAATATTTCGTTTAGTTTATTCAAAAATGGAAATATTTACAGTACGTAAATATTTAAAATTTACAGAAAAGAGGAGTTAAGCAGATACATAACTTTAGCTGTCTTAGAACTGACTATCAAAGTTATACATATAAGTTAACGAGTATTTTTTCATTTTTTTAAAAATATCTCTTAATTGTTTGTAAAGATGATACGTTCTACAACGAATTCCAGACTTTTAAGTTTCTGTCGAGCAGCTCAATCATTATTAATAATTAATTAAATAAAATTTGATACATTATTTTAGCTACATCTGATATAATGAACTATCTCTTGTTCAATATTAAAGATAATTTTTTTTCATGTTTTTAATCAAGCTGTATTTCAACTAAAATATAATTACTTTGTTATATTTTTCATTTATAAAAATGAATTCGTTATTTATGAATAATCACAAAAAATTAAAACAAAATATACGCAAGTAAAGATTTCTCTTTTTTACTATCAATATTAAATTATGAAATGTTTCATAATATGCTTTTAATTTAAATTTCAGTATTTTACTGACAAAAAAAACATAACTGTATACAATATTTGTTTTGTTACATTTTATTCCAATTACGAATTCAGAAGCAGCGTAACTATTTGCGCTTACCAGTTATTAAATCTGAAATTTTGTAAAAATGCCAATAGCCTGTCAGTTTGGCCGACTTTCCTGTCACACTCGCTTTCAAGTACTTAATGAAAACTTCGCTAACAAGTTTAAGTCAATTACCATTTTTTTGCGAACGTTCGTTAGCAGTAATTACGAAATTGTGTTCCGAGTATCCAAAAGGTCGAAGTTTATCTTTCTTTCAATTTCTTACTTTTCTCCTTTAAGAGATTCTTTCGGTGTTTTTTTAACCGTTTCAAAACGAAGGAAAAGTGTTATATATTCATTGAGCGGTCATCATCAAGTTGTGCATTCGACAAAATGTCAAACGTCAAGATCAGGTTTTTCATAAGGTTTTTAGTTTTGCTTTTTTTTTCCTTTCTTTTTCCTCCCTTTTCTTTTTGCAGACGAGGTCGAGAGGTCGAAGGGCGGTTGAGTTCCGGAAGGAACTGAGGGAGTGACGCGCAAATCGGCAGAGGAAGAAAAGCGGACTTTAAAGAGACGGGGGAACTGATCCCGCTTTTGGCCCAGTTTTGCATTAACGCAAATATCCCGAGGCGCAGCGCGTAAGTCCACGACAAAGATGCTGCTGCGCTGTGCCAGGGGGATTCTCGCCACGTGAAAGATCTACATAGTTTCCATTTGCGAGAGCAAACCAAAATTACGGCTTCTTTGAAATTAACTGCCATTTGACATTCATGAAGCCTGATCATGCCCGCGCACTAAATAAAAGAACTCGTCTCCAACGACAAAAAACACCGAGGGTAATCCCATCATTTTGTTTGACTCGTCGCTTTTTTTGGCTTTGGTCCTTTTCTTATTTCCTTTTTGTCGCGTAAAATTATGAAAAAACTTATTTGTTCAACGAACAATAAGTCGTTCAAAATATTGCCCAAATCCTTAATCAGAGGATGTATGATAAAAAAGCCGAACCGACACAGTTGCTAATTTTTAATGTGCAAACAGTTATTTCTAATATAAATTACAAAGGTTCTTAAATTTTATTTCAAAAAAATGTTTTGATAGAGCTACAAATCGATGTAGAATATTTTAAGAAAAAAAACTTGACTATTTGGTGCCATCATCACAAAAACGTCATTTATCTTAATTCTTTGTCGATATAGACACTCTTGGTGGTGAAGATTCGTGTAGGGGTCATTGAGACAAATAAAGACAAAGTTGTGAGGAACATTTTGCAGGCCCTCATTTTTTATGTTGGATTGAAAGGCCTGTCACGTATTATATTATAATAATTATTAAGAGACATTTTTCAGGCTTTTGAAAGGATAGACACCAAATTATCAGAATCACCTTTTGATTTAGATCATTAAGCGTCTGCAAAAAAGTGAAATTACAAGTGAAATGAACTGTGAGAAAGGTGAGCTTAATAAAATTACGTTTGAAACAAAAAAAAATTGAAAAAAATCTTAATTTATAAAATGAACATTATGAAAGTTGATGTTTCTCCTATATTAGTAGAATGAGAAAAAATTTTTTGTCGTACTTGTCAAATGATCTTTTATACAAATAATTAGTGATTGTAAAAAAGACGAGTTTTATACCGATTGTGATACAATAATTGTTATAGTAAAATAAAACATGATCATTTTACATCCAGAAAATTATAATAATTGAAGCTGCGAAATGATTATAATAATGTTATTAATTTGTGTTTTTCTTTAATTCATCCATACGTTTATTATCATGAAAAACGTTTGATGTTAATTTATTTGAGTACATGAGTGTTGACTTATACTCAGAGAAACATTAAGGTTAAATTGAAAACACAAATTTTGCAACATGTATTAACTTTACTTCATTATTGTTTCAATATCGGAATAATATAGATTAAACATAGTAATGTTAGAGTATAAATACATTTTGTTTCTCAACTCAAAAATTAATTTTGGTTAAAAAATTAAAACAAAATTCAGTTGAGTTTTGCACGGGAACACCAGGTTCATTAAAAGAAGTCTAAATACAGAACAATGTAAAAGTTATTAAAGAAAATAATTTAGAGTAAATTTAAGTAGGCAAAAAGCTTTTTAACATATTTCAAAAAATAAAACTTATAATTGGAATGCATTACACTGTTCTTCTAATTAGAACGCTCAATATAAAACACATAAAATGTTCCCACAGGAAATTTTAAAGTATATAAGAACATAGTTACTGGAAAGTTTAAAATACAAGGAAAAATTATAATTACATATTATTAATATCTTAAATATAAAAATCCTTCATTTTCATGTAATTCGCATTGTTCATAAGTTCACTGGTTCAATTGGATACATTGAATCCGTTTTTTTGTTGTTTTCTAATAGAAATATGATTATTATAATTGAAATATAAGTTTCCTCGGTTTTTTCATAAAATATTGACGACATCAGAATTTATTTACATAGTATTTATCCATGTCATTTTACTCTCTCATGTACCATATCACTTTACGGTAAAAAAATAACAAGAAATTTAACTAAAAAAAGATAATAAAATACTTTGGTTAACCAAAAAAAACTATTAATTACCTGTTTTCTTTATAAACCACAGTTTCACATAAATTTGCGACTAATTATAACTCTTTAAATCAAAACCCTTACCATGCCACTTTGGACGACTTTTCCCAATATAAAATTTTAAAATATTTTTTAGATAATTAATTATATCAATTTGTTTTAAATAATTCTAACAAAAATTTAAATTCCTAGAAATAGAGGGCTTTGTATTAAATAAATAATATTTAATTTAATTTGTTCCAAAATTTTATCAGAAGATGAAAAAAGATCAAGTATGAAATTGAATTGTTTTATTTTTCTATTTTTTTTAAGTACTTAAAAAGTTTTATCAAGTATAATTTGGTATTTAAATGTTATCGAATTATATGTTTCAAAAATCGTATTTATATTTTATTTACCAAATTATTTTATATCTTACCATTATGATAAAATTCGTTATCTGAATTTTGCTGCATTTTTTATAAAAAAATGAATTAAACTTTTTTTATATGAATCTATATTTATGTAATTGATTTTTTTTCTTCATATTAATACGATGGCTCAGAATGCATAACTAACATTTTTTAAAGTTTGTATTTAAAAATAAACAATTTGAAAATTAAAGAACACAATGGAGTGTTCCTCAATAAGGAACACTTCTACGTATTCTGAAGGGAACGTGGAAATGATTGTTAATGAAAACACTTTTAGGTGTTCCAAAAAAGCTTCAAAAGTGTTTCCCTGGGAATGCTCGGTTTTACAGTGGTGACACAAAATATAGTAAATCTGGAGCAATTTTCATTAAACTTAACTTATTCAATAACAATAAACATTATCTGTACTTTTTTTTCTTGTAAAAACAGAATAAAAGTTTATCTGCTTCCGTCATAATGGACGTCAATTTGTTATTCCTAATAGAGCAATAAAAAAAACTGTTGGAAATACTTTTAATGATAATGTGGTTTATTCTCCGCGCACGTTATTTGCTTCGAAAACTTTCCCAGGACGTAACTTGTTTTTTCCAACTTTCCTCCGATGTGTTTTCGAGTTAAACGTTTTTTTTTCTACTTCGATAGCATCATAACAATTCAAATTCCTAGCCGGACGAAGCCGTTTGCTTCATCAATTTTGTTTTGCGAAACTGTTCAACTACCTTTAATCTTTGCCATCTTCAAGAATGAATAAGTTGGCAATTTAAAAATCCGATCTACAGTATCGCAATTACGTTGCTAAAAAATCAATCTAAATCAGATCAAGTAATTATTCTGTCGCGCCCGAGCTACTTTAAATTTATCGCTTTCGTATAAGAAAAAGAAATGTTAGAAATTGCTTTTAACGGGCCTGTCGACACGAACAAAATAATTATAATAAAAATGTCAAAAAAATTCAAATGTTCGCATGTTCTGAGTGATTTTACAGCACACTGTATTATGCATTATTACGTGATTATGAAGCAAAACGTACGACGTATTTCATATTTCATGATTGATGTAATTATAGAGAACTGTTTCGAACGAAATACTAGTATTTCGAATCAATCATGCTTTTCATTAGTTATTCATAAGATTCATGATTATCGCAATATACGTTTAATGTATATCAAGTCACAATAAATATTTTATAAAATTATTTCAGGGATTGTGTCATTAGTTCAAAACAATTGTTTATGAAAATGATGTCGATTACTGTCATAGACCTAAAGTTTGACATATAAACTAATTTCCAGGGGAATTAAACAATTTCATGGTAGGTTTAGTTCATTGTTCTCAGTTCACAAGAACTTAAACAACTAATAAGATTTTTCAATAAGTTTATTCCACAATAAATGATAATAACATTTAGAAATAAAAATTTCAACATTTTTTAATTTTGGCTGGAAATTGACGCTCTCTTAACTTGAAAAAAATTATATTGATTGCAAAAATGCGTTTTAATAGAACTTAAGTTAGTCACATTTAAACATTTTACATTTAACTAAGATCAAACAAACATAGTACAAATACGTATAACATTTATAATGAGAAATAACTCAAATATTTTAAAAAACATTGTTTAATGTTTATTTTTAAAAGTCAATGAACTAAAAAAGAAATAAAAGAACTCTTCCACACACGTCGTTTTTATCCGTTCGACCGGGAATCAGTTAATGTTATGTAGTTTTTTTATTGATTAATATTTATCAAAATATTTCCCACTCTTTCCCACTTATGATACTGACATATCGCCTTAATGTAGCCAGCTTTATTTAAATACGATTTTTTTATAATAGCTTGGATAATTTGCTTAACCAGTTGCTAGTCAAAAGTCACGAATCTTTACTTTATCTTTTTTACATGTATTGGTGCAATTGTTGTCTTTGTTTTTCAATAGTATTGGTATAAGTCTCTCTTTTGGCGGCCATATTGAAAATAGAGGGAGATGCTAACATCAGTAAATGGTTAAAATAAATATATGTAGATGTCTATTTTAAAATTCTATAAATATGTGATAAAATTCTTTGGTGCTCTTCACTTTCATATTCATAAAGAGAAAGGTTGCGAACAGTTTAACATTAAAGGTATACACGATCGTCAGAAAGTTTGGGAAACTTTGTACACGTTCACAATTTTTGATCACTTCAAACTCAAATAGATTTGTCAGTAATTCAGATAATTACTAATATTTTTTTTTGTTCGAAAGCTTGAGATTTCAGTTTTAAAACTTCTTGTTAAAAATGAACGTTGCTTGATTCTGAAGGTTATGACATATCAAAATGTAAAAAAAGCCTTTTTTAAAGTAATAATTTCAAACTGCCATATCTCTCTTAAAAATTTTAAAAAAACCTTAAAAAATTATGATTGGCATTTAAATATGCTTCCTTGTTTACTTGAAAATCACTAATTTCACGAAAAAAATAAGCTAGTAGTTTTACACTGTGAGATGGAAGTTTATTGTAATTTATTGCTGAAGAATTAAAAAATTTTAGGATAATAAAATTTCAACCTTATTTGCTACCAGTAATATGGTTTTTTAAAATTAGTGATTTTCGAGTAAACAAGAAAGCATGTTTCAATACCAGCCATTAGTTTTGAAGCAACTACTAATTATGTTCTATAAAATATTCTTAAAGCTTGTGAAATTCTGCAAAATTTGAAAAGATATTTTGATCGACCATTTTTAAAGGAAATATGGTAGTTTAAACTTATCACTTAGAAAAATAGCTAAAATCTCAAGCTTTC
>JABFPM010000127.1:0-38454 GCA_022817325.1 Idris sp. 1 HC-2018
ACATTATTAGAGGGCCTGAAATTTTGAGGGTTCAATCAGAAGGTAAAACTATTATATAATACAAGTTTTTAGCTCTATAGGTTAATTCCTTCATATACTTGATTTTTAGCTCGGTGTCGCCCCTTAAGTATTTTTTAAATAATATTAATTAAAAAAATTGTTATAATTAAAAAATACAAATTGTTTTTATAATTTAAAGCTTATTTAATTTTTGTCTACTAAACAATTTTCATATTTCAACTTTTATTAATATTTAAAGTACTAAAAGGTTTAAAATGTTTTCTGAGATAGAAAATGTATTGGTGGAAATAACTGTTCAGTTTGAAAGTGTAACACAATAATATTTCGAGAATTGTATTGTTCATTCCATGGTAACAAAAGCAAAAACATAAATTAATTTGAGCATCTAAATTTATGTCTATTTTAAATGTTATATGATATACTATTTTTTTGAACAATTTTATTAATTATTTTTTAAATCAAATTATCGGTTTTAACGCAAGTGATTTATTTTTAACTCAAAATTTAATGTCATCATTTATTATCAGTTATCAAGGTAAAGATAACTAATACTATTTATAATAGTTTTATACAGGAAACAAGTGTAAGAATCAGTAGAATAAAAATAATAATTAAATTTGACTACCTTTGCATAGCATATTTTGGAACATATTTTTTCTATAAAAATATAAATTTCATGGCTTAAATTAGCTATTTTTTAGTTATAGCTGTATACTTATATAAAAAAAACTTTTAAAATAATTAATACGTCGGGACTTTTTAAGTGTCTACATCATTTAACTTGTAATTCTCAAGCATTTCTTTTCTTTTTCTTATCTTGCTGTTGGCAACTTAACTAACCTCTGTCTAGATTGTTTATTACCTTAAAAAAACTTGAATATTTAATAATTTTTTTATTCTTTTTTTTTTTTATTAAAAATATACATGTATAAAAAATATTCTAATTTTAAAAGTAACAATAATTTAAAGTAAATTAATTAATAAGAAATTTATTTTCAACATAATGTGTTGATGTTTTTTCTAAAATTTCTTGCTAAAATAAATGTTAATATTTCTATATTGAAAATTCTTTTAAATAATTGTATCCAAACTTAAATCATAACATCATTTTTACGATTTCATAATAATTTATACCTTATTTAGTACTTAACAATATATAAACTAACATATACGTCTTCTTTGAATGCACTTGTTGACTCATCTGCAAATTCTAAGGTTTCTTTAACCTCTTTTTTAATTTTTGCCACACTTTTAAGTGTTATTTTAATTAAAAAGTAATTATAAATTGATTATAAAAAAATTAATTTTTATTTCACTCAATTTTGTAATTGAAAAATGTTGTTACTTTTTACATTTACAACTTTTCAACACAAATAAATTCAATGTAATATTTTTTTTTATTTGAAACAAACACTGTTTCAATTTTTTCTTGCAATTGATCGGATTTGTTAAACATTTTTATTATTTATTTCCAAGTCATAAAAGAACAACGTGTGTCGACATTATAAGCAGTGCCTAATCTCGACAGCTGCGGTGTCCGAGCGGTTAAGGAGATGGACTTGAAATCCATTGGGTTCTACCCGCACAGGTTCGAATCCTGTCCGCAGCGAATTTTTTAAATTTTTTTTTTTTTTTCAAATAAGTAACACTGACATCACATAATTTTAGTCACATTTTAAATCTTTCATAATATGATGTAATAATTATTTATACAAAAAAATTAATTACTAAAAAAAAAATATATATATATACACAACTATATTTATAATCATAACCATAACAAAGAAAAAAAATCCAGTAGAAAATAAAAAAGACTAAATAAAAAAATCAGAATTACATAAATTATTATTATTAAAAAATAATAACACTTAACAGTATATATATGTATAATCAATAAATTTATTTACCAATGGAAGGAAAAAAATAGTAAAAAAAAAATTACTAACAATATTGTATCCTTTTAAGCGAACAAACAGGTGCCTGATTGATTGTTCTATATGTAGGTGAATTAAGTTGAATTGACAACAAATAATCTATATATTGAAAATGTTGCTGTTACTTACCACGAAGAGCAAATTAAATACGAACATAAGGTATTTAACGCACTGTGAGCCCGCTGACAGTTTCATCGAGGACACCATGGTGAATTGGTGTGAGATCAAAATTATAATTACGTTATATCACACTTCTGAAGACGACTAGAATGAAGTTATGAATTAATTATGCGGTGCGATGCGTTTGACGTTGCGTTTCGTTATAAGCGGCGCACAGATGTGTCGCGCTGCCTGTTTGCAAGGGCCGATTATCGTAATCGGGGGCACGATTGGTTGCGCGTCGCACTCACCAGGAATTAAAAACACGGCGCACTGCGCAGCCAAGTTACAACATCACCAACTAGTGATCAACGTTGACAACCGGTTTTTCGTCGTTTACGTTGCACGCCCGCAAAGTGCGTGCACCTTTTCATTTACTCCAGATATGTATTATGAAATAAGTCAATTTTACAGAACATATCCCGCCAATTTTCAAATTTCAGATATAGCATTTTTTTAAACTTAAGATTTATTAAATCAAACTCAATTAAGAAAAAAATATTTAAATTTTCTTTTATTTCAGATAAAACAAAAAAAATTGTTTTTAAACATTGCTTTATTAGTTATTAGTTAAAATTTAAATAAAAAGGCTTTTTTAACATTATTTTGCAAAAATATTTATACTAATTTAAAATATTGATAAAGAATTGTTAAAAACAAGTGACTAACTGACATTTGTATTTTTTTGTTAATAAATCTAATTAATATTATCAAATTATTTTAAATGGCAAAATCTAAATACGACGAAACAATCAACATTAAAAAATGGATTCCAACTTTTTATATAGGTAACAATATTATTGATCAATCAAAACTAACTGAATTTTAGAGAATTAATAATAATAACTCAGTTGAAATTTTGTTCGTTAATTTTTAATATAAATATATCAAAACATGTTTTATAATTATAATATTAATTTAATAATTTCACATGGCATGTAATATATATGTATATAATTATAATAAACAAAAATTGCCGAATAAAATCTTGAATACAAAATAATTTTTTTTTTTAATATTTACATAATTTAACTTGTACAAGTAAAACTAAATGTTTTATACATTGTATGGATGGAATTATATGAAAATGCTAAAAAAGCATTGTACAGTGTACTCGAGTACAACATAATTTAATTAATATAAATGGACATTTTTTTGAAAAATAATAATTATTTACGTGTATGCACGTATTTAAATATAATCAGAGCATCTTTAATTACATGAATATGCTTAATTACATACTTTAAAATTATTTGACAAAACATAATTTATAGAGGGGTTTAATTCAAGAAAAACATATATATATATAAATACAAAGTTTTTATAAAAAAAATATATATATGTATAAAATGTTCCTTTTATTTTTCACATAAATGGAAACTTTAAATTAAATTCCTATTAACAGAAGAAACCTGATATGTTGCATTACGCAATTTTTCTCATAATAAATTAACATGTATGTAAAAATTTATATTTAAGTTTTCACTCATTTTTAAATATTCCAATAATATATTGTTAAATTTCTTTCTACATTGTAGGAACCTAATTACAATTCCGTTTAATTTGTTTTTTTCATTACTATCAAAATATTCATGTATAATAATATCCAATTAAACGAAATTTTATTTTGATTTAAATTAATTTTTCTAGACGATGCATTGAAAAAGGCGATCTGTTTTCGTGAAAATCTAATAGTGCAATCGAAGCATATTTCAAATAAAAGTGTCACTGCAATTGGTGGTTACTGCATTTCTGTGGAAAGTGTCGACGATAGTCAGTTTGAATTTTTAGTACACGTTTCGTCTTCATTAACCGTAGAAGGCCAATTCGGTGGGTCAAAGTTAGTCAGTACGGCAACGCAAAAGTTAAGTTGTCTGGAAGAAAAAAGAACAGAGTTAGTTTTTAAAAAGAAATACAAAATAATGTCAATGAAATTTTAAAAATTTAATCATTAAACAGATTTTATTTTTTAAAAATAGATTTTTATACACAAACAGCGGTTATCATGAAAAAAACATAGAAATAAAACAGAACATACAAAACTCGGTTTATCAAATCAGAACAAATAAAAAGTGTCCATGCAATATTAAAAATAATCATTTTGATATACCACTGAGCAGTTGTGATAATTTTTTGTGCGAAGGAGCCAACATTTTGCTTTCAAGATACTTGGCAATAACAAATTTTGAAGGCACATTTTCGTTTCAAAATTTAAATGAAGAGGGACATCTTGTGTCGTGCAATTATGTATATAATACTTTGAATATTTTTTATATAAAATAAGAACATATTCTAATAACCATTTTTATTATGTACAACAGAGATGTACTTCAGCAGAATGTAAAAAGTTGTTGGGACAGTGTTTTAATGTTTACACTGTAGAACGAAGAATGGCGAATAAATGTGAAATACAGATCTCTGTGACATATATGAACTCAAATGGCAGGATTTTGAAACACGAATGGCAATCGTTGCCTTATATTTTGCAAATCAATCCTTTGCTTTTTCCAAGTGTAACTCCTTCTGACGAAAACTGGGAAAAAGATGTGGAAAAATTGACAGAATACTTGGACAATAATGTGCAATTTTTTATATTATAATTAGTGATGGACAACAAAAACAATTAATTATTTTGAAATCATTGTATTATAACCAATATTTAAAAAAAAACAATCAATTATTTTGTCGATTAATCGATTGATTTGCAAAAAAAATTGTCGATTAATTGTAAAAATTACTTATGTCCATGGTAATGTAAAAATAATTTGATAAAATAGTATTTGATTTTAATATTTAAAAACAATGATCTTGGAATAATTTTTCGGTTCAAATTTTTTTTTCTTTATAATATTAAAAATTAAAAAGTTTTTTTTGAAGGGCGAGAAAAATAAAGTACAAGAATGTTTTGCTTTCCGATAATGGTATAATGGTTTTTTATGAGATTTTTCATAGGGAATACAATAGTGCAATCAGAGTCACAAATAATAATAAGAATAATAATAATTGCGAATTTCTGATTTTTAAAAAATTAATGAAACTTTTTTAAAAGTATATAAACTTGAAAACTGAAAAATTAACTTTATTATCTACTTCGTTATTATCCCCTTCGCCCCTAAAGGTCTATGCTGTAATGCTGTTTGTTTTTAAATGTACTATGGGATCATCCATAAATGATGTCACACTATTTAGTGGCTGTGTCTTTGTCTATACATGCAAAATCATATATTTCTCCTGCTCGCACAGCGTGACATCATTTATGGACAGCCACTATAGTGATTTAATTTTGATACTTTAAAATTCCATTCAACAAATTAATCTAAATCTTTAATTTAAAAAATCGTTTTTTTTAACTTTTCACCATAAACATTTGATGTCACCATAAAACTCCATAAAAAATAACTTTTATTACGTAGCTTATAGATTACTGACAAAATAACATTTTTAGGTTTACATTTTTTTCATCGTGTTTTTTAGTGTTACAAAACTTATAAAAACATTTTTATTTTAGAATAAATAAAATAATTATATGTAAATTATAGTTTGGACAAAAGGTATTGTTGGTGTAGACACGAAGACATTTTTTTGTCCATCCTAATTATAATACTAATGATAAAATCACATCAATAATTGTTTTTAAAAACTTAAAATTTTTTTTAGAAAGAAAAGCCAGATTATCTTGCTGATCATCTAGAAATTAAAACTTTGATATCGGATTATGTTCAGACTTTACTGGCTGGTAAATTATATATACTCTAAATGAAGAAATTATTTGGAAAATGAAAATGATAAAAAAACAATTTTTTTAGTAAAGCCAGCTGAAATATTGACTTTTACTTTGAAACACATTTTGAATGCCGCAAAAAGTGGAGATGTTGGAAACGATGATATTTTTGACGGAAAAAGTTTGAAAGAGGAAATTCGCAGGATCTGCAATTTATGTGGCATTTGCAATAACACTGAAGCTGCTCCATTTCCAAAATTTAAGGTACGTAAAATTAAAAAGAAAAATAAAATTATAAAAATGTTGATAATACAGTTGATGATTAATTTATTATAAAAGGACCAAGAGCTGAGTCATCGTCACTTAAATCCTGCCTGTGAAACTATTAATAATACTTGTACAAAAGATAAAGAAGATGTAAGTGGATCAATCAAATCCGAACCATTTAAAAGTGCGAATCTTTTTAACGAAGAATTTCTTCATAAAGTTCAGGAAAAGTGCGAAGAATTTTGTAAAGGTTGTACATCAAAAGAAACTAATTTATGTGAAGTTCAGGAAAAAAATGAAGAAAATTGTAAATGTTGCAAACCAAAATAAACTAATTTTTGTGAAGTTCAAGAAAAATTTTGCTAAAAGTTGTAAATAAACTGAATGTAATGTTTTCTTTAATTAAAAAAGATGCAAAAATGAATTTGAAAAATGTATTGTAAAATTATACTCACTTATCGATCACTTTCTTGCTTGTAAAAAATTTTTTTGAGGATTGCAAATAACGCAAGATTCCTGTTAACATATTCAAAATGAATTTTAATAAAATATATTGAATATAAATAATTGTACTGCAAATTATTATATAAAAAAATATTCACCACTAGGTCAACATTTGGTAAGCAGTCCTCATGAAACAAATGTTTGCAATAAAATACAACTAAGTTTCTTGGTTCTGAAATTAGAAAAATAAATTTGCATTATATAAAATGCTAAAAAATTTCTAGTTTTCATTATTATTATAAATTTCCATACCTCTAATAATTATTTTCCTATGACATGCTCCGCACATCTGATCATCTATAACAATAATTATTATTGGATTATAAATTTAAAATAAAAAATATCCAAAAATGTTACAAAAAATTTACCATCAACAAAAATTCCTCTTTGCTGACAACTCACAAATTTTTCATGTAAATTAAAATAATCGCTAGATAAAATTTGTTTACAGCCCTCTTGTATAGAAACTTGAAGATTATAATCGCACATCATTTTGACTAGAGCCTTCTTTAATCCGGGAATTTCTAAAGACGGTTCTATTCTTTGAACCATAAGTCTAGGATCTACATATGTTCCAATCTTTTGCAGAAGAAAAGTTATAGCATCTAAAAAACCTCAAATAAATTAAAAAGTTAAAATGTATACATTATTTATTCCTTTTTTAAAATTTACCCGGCTTATCTAAAGAATAATTAATTAAATCATTCCACAGCTCTTCATCATCGTGCTCTTGGCAAAAAATAATGGCACTTTCCATATCATTTAATTCTCTCGTCATTAAAGCTAAAGCATCCGAAGTATTGCCTATTCGACCAAGCAAATAAACCATTTCGGGATAAAACTGTCGTTGACTGCAAATGTCAAGTGCTTCTTGGATTGGATAATTGTCAGACCTTCGCAGAAGTGGTAACAATTTATCTCGCGCAAAGTCCGCATATAAACGTACCAGTAATCCATGGTACTTTCCTTTTGAGTCTTTTGTGTCCTTTTTATCCAGGGCATCTAGATACTAAACAATGTCAACATTTAATAATAATTTAATAAAAAATTTTGTATTTCCATTTAAATTATAAAGACAAACCATAAACAAATATCGGTGATTGTTCTGCAATTTTTGAACAATAACATCCGAAGGAACCCTGTCCTTTTCCAAAAAAAACTGTATCGCCCTTTCCGCGTCCAAATCCATTAAACCTTCAATCATATCGTACACCGAATTGTAAAGCTGATGCTTTTGTATGAGCAGAAACACGTCCTTGTGACGCAGTTTCAGATACATTGCCAAAGCCTTGTCGTATTTTCCGTCGTGACTGTACAAAATGGCTAAAGCTTCCAAAAGCACGTTGTGACATTGATTGTGAACGAGAAGGTGTTCCAGAACTCCGTTGACAACCGCTGTCACGGTGTACAATTTAGGCGACCACTCTTTGACCAGTTGCAAAAAACCTTCGGGATCCATTTTCAAATACTCATATAAAACCATTTCATATATCAGGGGGTCCAGGGTGACGTCACCTCGAGGAAGATAAGCGGAAATGGACCTCAGCTGGTGCACTTTGGCAAATTTGTAAACCTGCAAAGAGAATTTTTTAGATTACAAAATTTGAGAAATTAAATTTTTAAATTAATAATTTGTAGTAATTGTACTTCTTCCTCCCAGAGCTTTTTATTCTGGCCCAAAATTGTCAGGCACAATTTGCCAGCTTTCTCGTATTTTCCACAGGCCAATAGATGGTTCAAGTAAACTCGTCCGACATCTGTAATCGTGTGTTTGCAAACTTTGTTATTAGTCATGACTGCTTCCAAAGCTTTTTCAAACTTGTCGTGAAATAATAGCCAGTCTATCCTATCGTCTGCATCGTATAAGCTTGCGATGACTAAATCTTTAGGACTAACTATAAAAAATCTGAACAAAATCACAATATTAATAAAAAAGTTTAATTGTACTTCTTTCTAAATTGAAATTGAAGAAGTACCTATTTTCTTCTATAAGGCAATCTAAATGATAGTCGTTGCAGCTATATTCTTTGTACCCTCGCAAAGTCAAAGAATTAGCACAAATATCTACAAAGTCTTGGTACTTTGGTTCAACAACGTGTAGAGTTGGACGTTGACTTTTGCCATCGTTGTCCAGCTCCTTTGGACATCCAAGTAAAACGAGCTGCGATTCTAGAGGTGCAATTCCGGAAATATAAAAGTCTACTTGGAATGTTGATACTGCAAGAATTTTATTAATTTGATCTGTTGACAGTGGTTTGAATGTGAAGTAAATAAACATTTTAAATCTCAATAATTACCTGGATCTATAATGTACTCTGGTAAATCTCGATTAATATTATCTCTTGTAGAACGTCTTTTAATTTGACAAATCCGAACGGTGTCAACCCACCCAATGAGCAGCGTTCTATCATCCGTCCACTTAAGATTGCACCTGTAGTGTTCAGGGGAAGCTCTACAAATAAATGAATGAAACAAAAAATTTTTTTCGTAAAAAGCCAAACAACTTACAATTTCCGTTAGAAATAATAATAATCATCAGTAAAATAACTAGATAAAAAAGTAAAAAATTTGAATGAAAAAAGTGTTTAAGTATATTTAATAAAATTGTCTTACTCAGTTGATTGAGCCCACTTTATTAAACCCAGAGAGCATTTTGTATTTAAATTGTAAACTCGAACACCAGTGTCAGAAGCCCAGGCGACAAATTGTCCGGCCCAGGCTATTGAGCGCACTCCACCTTCCGCTTCGTATAAAATTGTGGGCTTTAAGCGTGAGAGAAAGGTTTTTTCATAAAGAATTAACTTTTCATCGCCTGAAATCAATAACAAAATTATTTTCTGTTTTTAGAATTTATATATTCTTATGATTAATTAAAAATACCTGTAATAAACCTTTTTCCACTATTTCCCTTGTAAAAGTACGGATCAATGGCTATACTTTTGACTAATCGTCCTGTACTCATATTGTGATTGTTCTCAGCACTGTACAGACCGTATATAAAAACTTTTCCGTCGTCGCTGCATGACGAAATGTATTCACCACTTTGGTCAATGGAAATCTGGTTGACAGCGACTGTGTGAGCCTGCAAACTCTTGGATTCCACTGAATTACCTTGATGGTCCAGTATGTGAATCGAACCCCAGTGTGAACCAACGCACAAAAACTGCGACAAAAAATAATTACACAATTTGATAGATAATTTTATATTTCTTATGTAATAATATTGCACTGCAGAAAACATTATTTATATTGCCACAAACAAAGATTTTTTATTTGTTCAACATTAATTTTTTTTTAAGTGTGCTTGAAAAATAAAAATTAATTTGTGGTGCACTTGAATATACGTATACATGAGGATAATTTTATAAAAATTGCAAATCACAAATTAGTTGACAAATTTGTGTCGATTACCTTCGGGTGCACTGCGATGCAACTGGCAGCATCTTTCTTCAAAATATTTTCAAGATCATTTTTCATTCGCACATATTTGAGTCTGGGTTCAATTTCATCTATTTCAGACTCTGAGTCATCTTGATTAGTTTTTTCCTCCTGAAAAACAACAAACAATTAATCATTTCTAATTATGCGAAAACAAATAACAAGAATTAAAATAATTTTAAATTAAAAAGTTAATTTACTTTGTTTTGATTGTTGTCCATCGTTTAACTTCACAAAGGTCCAAAAGAATCACATACAGGGATTCCAAAATCCGCAGAATCTGTCAAAATTGTTGAGGTTATTTGCAGTGATCTACATGATCTACATGTGTAATTCCAGGCCTCGAGATAGAAAATCAGCTGAGCTGCGTGAGACAGAGAAAGGTGATGTTGTGACACTTGGCAGAATTACAATTTTTCTTCAAACTAAAATTACACATACAATTAATTCTCATAAATAAAAATTGCACTTTAATATTTTGCCAGATCTGAGAGAAAAAGAGAGAAAGAGAAAGAGAAAGAAAGAGAGAGAGAGAGAGAGAGAGAGAGAGAGAGAGAGAGAGGGACTTTATTCTTTAGCGTTCTCAGCTAGCTTTTGGTTACAAAAAAAATATATATATTTACAATTTTGGTTTGGTGCAAGTTGGTTTTTGGGTACACCATGTCACATTCACACATTGACATTTCAAAATGAATAATAAATGGACGTATTATAATAATTAAGTAAATTAATAAATGGAAAATAAGTCATACGAATAAATTAAATTAAACAAGAACGGACATAATCACAATCAAAATAAATATTCATAAATAAGTAAATCAAACATTTAACTAAATATAACTAAATAATTGAAATTGTATCAATTCGTTCGCAGTCTAAAATAATTCATCAATCGTCCTTTAAATGTATCTAAAGAAGGCGCGTTTTTCAAATTTTCAGGGAGTTGATTATACATTTGAAATCCTTTATACATTAGTGTTTTCTGAGCTCCATAGGTTCGTTTAAACGGCAGAACAAGATGGATGCTTATAATTAAAAAAAATTAATTTAAATTGATTTTATGTTAAAATTCCGGAAAATCAATGTCATTACTTTGGTATTAACAAATAAACATTTATCACAATTTATTAATAAAATTAAAATCAAATCACATTATCGTTACATTTTAAATAGGTTATATGGTACTTTTAATACAAAAATTATTCAATTATTTTACTTTTTTAAATAAAATATTCATACAAATACAAAAAAAGAATAATTTTATTTAACCATTTCAAACTTTTAGTGCGTTAAATTTTATACTACACACTCTTATAGCAGTGTTGTAATTTGTTATAAAATATCCCTACATTACATTATATTTCTTTCATATAAAAAAAGTATCATTATCTTTGTCATACACATCCAACATCTGTTAATAGATTTCATAAAGGTTCATGCTTCGTCCACATTACACTTCGAACCTACGTCTGGCACACGAACAAAAAAAGGGAAATTCTTTGTTTTGAGTAAAAAAAATGTGTTTTATAGGTGTCTCCCTCTGTGTCAACGATTCAACTGAAATTCGAGCCGACAGATGTCGCGGGCGTGCTGTCGGCCAATGTCCATCCAGTCCATCCGCATGACAGCTCTGGTGCGTTGTGTGACAACAATGCATCAGTAACTGGACTGTCAGCAAAGCTTGAGCGTTCGCCTGTTAAGCCAAGTTCGCCGTTCTCCAGCCTGATTAACCTTTAATTCTGGTCATGTAGTGTGGTGGCCGTTGGCTGGCCAATAAAAGGGACACAACTGGGGTCTCTCTCTTTTCTCAATGAGCAATATTTGGCGCGTGCGAAAGTGGAGCGTCACGGGGTGTGCGTGAGGCGGTGCAGTTTCCGTGCGAGAGTGAGAGAGTCCGATCGCACTTTTGGAACAGGTTGGAATCGAAAGGGCCGGCTCGCAAAGGAAGGGAGCCTCTGCTCGCAAGATGGCGGGCTTCTTAACGTGGTCGTGTACTTGTTGCCTGCGATTCAAGTACACGCAGGACGAGATCGAGCAACGCTACAAAAGTCAGGAGATCGATCGCATGCTCGAGAAGGACCGACAGGCCTTTCGCAGACAGGTCAAGCTGCTGTTGTTGGGCGCCGGCGAGAGCGGAAAGTCCACCTTCCTCAAGCAAATGAGAATCATACACGGGATCAAATTCGAGGTACAATTTTTTTTCTTTTTTATTTTTTTTACAAAACTTTTGTTAGTTCTTCTTTTAGTTTTTTGTTTGGTTTTGTTAGCTTGGCTGCATGGGCTGGGTCCGCTGTGACGCGATCACAGCGTATTTACATATTTGTGTCAACTGCATTTTTAGTCGCCACCTCTTTCTATTATGCATATCGCGTTTCCTTTGAACAAGTTTAATTGTTTCGAGTAGGCCTTTAATGTTTTTCTTTCAGTTCTTTTTTTTGTTTACACTTTTTAATTTTGATTGATTTAGTTTTGTGGTGTTAGTTTTCAGACTCTTCTTTTGTTTGTTCACCCAATAAAAATGTTAATTTTTGTTGTTAAATTATAAAGAATGTAGTTTGAAAGATAAACAAGTTTGCAAAATTTGTAATCATTCAACTTTATATTTGTATGAAAAGAAAAATCTTTTTGTGTAAACAGAAAAGTTTATCGGTGATTAAACAAAATCAATGAGATAATTTAATTGGCGTAATAACAAAATATATATTGCTTGTTAATAAGTTTTTATCTTTCTTAGAAATCAATATTTAATTGTTGGTGTCAATTGTCAAATCTAATTTGATGGTATTTACTGTGCGTGAATTGAATGAAATTTATTTATTAATCAGATTAGATAATATTTTCTTTCAATTAATTTCTTGTAATATAACTGATTTCAAATATAAGTAAACGAAACAAAATTGTATTTTACTAGTTAAATTTTCTTTGATAAAACTTTTTTTAATTTCAATTATTAATCTTCGATTACAAGAATCATGAATGTCATTTGAAAATCTATTTATAATGTAGATATCGATAAATAATGCGAATTTTTGGAATTTTATTTCAGACATATTATCTCATTTATAAGCATACACTCATTTAATTAAAGCAACAAAATTACCTGGTTCAAATTATCATAATTTTATTTTATTTATAAAAATTGATACATTATTATTAAATTAATTAATGAAAAATAAAATTTAGGAAAATGTTGTAACTGAAAAATGAAGCCTTCAAATAGAAAAACAAAATATATCTTTTGTCAATACAATGATTCAATTTGTTTGTCCAGCCTTGCAAACTTTGTTACTAAACACTTATCTGGGATTATTGAAAGAGCAATAAACTATATTCAACCTTTGTTATTTAACAAATTTGTTTAATTTACAATATTTTTTGTTTCTAAAATATATCTAATATGAAACTTTTTTCTTGTTATTATAGCCAGAACTTGTGAAGGAGTATCAGCACGTAATTTATCAAAATATCATCAAAGGAATGAAGGTTTTGGTAGATGCACGTGACAAGCTGAACATCCCATGGGAGAATCAAAAAAATTATGACATTGGTTTTCAACTGCTGAAATTTGAAAACACTATGATCTTAGATGCAAAATTATTTCTTCATTACGTGCCAGCGCTCCAAAGTTTATGGAAAGATGCATCAATAAAACAAGCCTTTGATAGAAGAAGAGAATTTCAATTGGTAATTAACGTCTTATATTAAATCGTAAAATGCATGTATTTTTATAATTAATATTTTATTTAATTACATCTATTTGTTTCATAATATATAAAGACAAATAAATAAATGAATCTTTTGTATTTGTCTTATATATTATAGTATGATATGTGTTAAAAAGATCAATTATAGACCATATGTTATGATTCTTGTAAAATGTTTGCTTATAATTTTGTTTTTATTTCAGAGTGACTCAGTGCAATACTTCTTGGATAGTCTTAACAGGATTGCCAGAGTTGTAAGTCATTTTAATTTATTTAAAGTCAATTTAATTTAAAATAAAAAATAAATACAATTCTAATCAAAATAAACATCTTTTTTTTCATAGGATTATGTACCTACGCATCAAGATATTTTGCATTGTAGAAAAGCAACAAAAGGAATTTCAGAATTTGTAATACCTATCAACAATATCCCATTTTTATTCGTTGATGTTGGTGGTCAAAGATCTCAAAGGCAAAAGTGGTTGCAATGTTTTGATAATGTCACATCGATACTTTTTCTTGTATCTTCCTCAGAGTTTGATCAAGTTTTATTAGAGGATAGGTGAGAAAAATATTTTACTTTAATATATTAAATTGTTTAATTAAAAGAAAAATTGAAATATTTTAATTTGTGTATTTCTAGGAGAACCAATAGACTAGAAGAATCCCGAAATATCTTCGACACGATTGTAAACAACAGGCTTTTGGACGGCGTGTCAATGATCTTATTTTTAAACAAAACGGATTTGTTGGACAAGAAGGTGAGATCGCCAGACACGAACGTGCGCCTATACTTCCCGCACTTCACAGGTGATTCACATTCCATGAAAGACGTACAAAACTTTATACTAGATATGTTTTTGTCGGTAAAAAAGAACGCAAGAAAACCGCTCTTTCATCATTTCACTACTGCCGTCGACACTGAAAACATTAAAGTTGTGTTCAACGCGGTCAAAGATACGATTCTTCACCGCAACCTCGAGTCACTTATGCTTCAATAATTGTCAGAAAAAAACAAACCATGATAAATCTCGATTCAGTTGACAAACTGAAAAAATCATTAGCACAAGACAATATAATATCTATCGAGTTTTAACGACTGAAAGTCGTTATGATTATATTCGCCACCAGGCACTACTTCTAAACAGACGTATACCAGAAAAGAAAGACGAACTTTCATAAAAAAATAATAATGTGTATATAGCGTGCTGTAATCTATACTTGTCGATAGTCTAATTATTAATGGAATTTATATATTTATATAAATGAAAAAGCAAGATGGAAAGTTGAAAAAACAATTTTATTTTAATCTGCTTGTTCGTTCGTTTCAAGTAATTCGAATGAATGTTCTGGTTTTTTAGAATTTTTGGATACAAATTTTTGCAAAGTTGTATATTATTATTATTATTATTGCTATTATTATTAATATTATCATTATTTTTGTATTTTATGCTCCAATTGATTCTTACAAGTATATTTTTTAGTATGTAAAAAAAGCTCTTGTCGCAATATTTATGTAATTATATTAATATCTCTTTAAAGTTTGACCAAACTTTAATTATTTTTTATTGAACAAATATATTTTATTAAAAAGTATACAATTGAAAATAAAAATACATAGTACAGTTTTTTAAAAATTATTTAATCGTGTATATTATAAAATTTTTGATAATTTTTTAGCATTTGTGAACTGATAATTAATATGAAAACATTTTCTTAATCTGATTAATTTTAACATTTTCTTAAGTGCTTCCATACTAAATGCTCTAACAGCATTATATATCAATTTTCTGAAAAATATAGAACTTTTTTGTATACGTATATTTGAAAATACTTTTATTTATTCTTGAGCATAATGAAATATATGCTAGATTCATGCCATAAAAACGAAATTTCGCATTTTTTTCGAACCTTTTTTTATACAGTATGTCGTACATGCATAACAGACTGAATCAATTTTTAACAAATGTTAAATTTTATATAAATATTTAATATAAAAAGGTATAAGTGTACATGAAAACGTTCGAATATTTAGGGTATATCATTTCATTTTATTTTTACATGTACAAAATTTGTATCAGTACTTTGTAATATTAAATGTTTTTTATATCAACGGCATATACATAATTTTTTTTGTAAATAAATTTTTGATTTTCAAAATGAAAATTTCTTTTTGTTTTTAAAATTCAAATATTATTCAGTAAATTAAAGGCAAATGTGCCATGAATGAAAATTCATTATTTTTTAATTTTAATTTCGTGGACAAAACTTGTGAAAAATGTGTACATAATTATTTTTTTCTTTTTTTTTTTAATAATCTCTAATATTAATGTAGATGCTTGTAAATTTATTATATTAAGGAGTTATATGATTTTTGTCCTCGTTAAAGTAAATTGCAATATGAATGGTCAACTCAGGAGCTACCGTTATTGTATGTAAAACTTGCTTCTAGGTGACAATCAGTATTATTCAATACACCTAGTTACGTCTGTTTTGAGTTATATACATTTTATCAAACATCTGAAATACATGATTCCATAACATGTAATTAAAACTACACAAATTTCAATTTAAGTTAACATTTTAATTTTTATCTAGTTTGTACATTTTTCTTAATAATTCTTCTCTACCAAAATTAATTGAAATATTTTTTTTCTAAATGTTCCAATTACTTAAAAAATTTATATTTATATCTAATAAAAGAAATTACATATTCGGGTCAATAAAAATTTAATAATTTCACAAAATAAAATTGATCTTGGTAGAGAGCAAATGTTACACGTGCTTGATATTTTATTAAATATATATGGAGATAAATATATATACTTATATATTTAATTTAGTAGTTATAAACTCAAATGCTAAAGACTGCCATTGTCCAACTGAATTTAAAAATAAATTTCATCTGCAAACAAAGAGTGAAATAATTTGTTCATATAAGTGCAGAAACGAAATTAAATAAAATTAATTTTAACAAATGAATAAAGTTCGTTCAAAAAATTTTTTTTTGTATTTTAAATAAAATTAAAAAAAAATATTAATAATAAAATAAAATTTATTTATAATATATTTTAATAATTGTATCACATAATTTTAATTCTAATCTTTACAACATTTTTGTTGAAATTAATTTAAAATTTTGTGGATAACAAGTAAATGTCTTTACAATGTAATTATTTTTATTACAATTAAATGTGTGTATAAATAATATTTGTACATGTTATATTACATGTCAAAAAAATTAAAGTCCACATTAATAAAAAGTTAAAAAAACAATTTTCGTTTCTACACAAAATTAATTTTATTCAACTATCTATTAAATATCTCTAACTATTAAGCAATTTGTTTCGTTATTGTACATATATACATATTATATACTTTTAAGCGTAATAATTTATAATGAACGGTGTGAGATAATTTTGATTTTAACTTTTCATTAACAATTGGTACACACAAAATCTTGTTTACATTCCTTTATAAAGTCAATTTAAATTACGAGCATTTAATTTAAGTTACAATTTTTTTGCACAATAAATTTGTGTATTAATTTTAAACACAAGACATGAGTGTGATGATTTTTGTCAACAATTTGAAACGTAAATTTGTGTATACTTTTTCTAATTAAAATATATTTTGTAAAAGATGTATATTTTATATATGTATAAAATAATAAATAAATGATTGGATGTAAAATAAAGTGAAAGATAATAGTGAAATATTTTGTATCGCCTCATATTGTTGAAACGCTGTAGGTGTCAATATTTCGGTACAAAATTTTGGATCCGTCGTTAATAAAAAATTGTTAAGAGTTTTTCAGCGTGACATTTTACAGCGATGCTTGTCATGCAATTGAGATCTGGGTTCTTGGTTGTTAAATTCTGTAACGTACGTGTTAATAATTCGACATATGAGTAGCAGAAACAACTGTTTCTAACTTGCTTTTATAAACTTATCGGTTTACGTCACCGATTCATTAAGACTTTTTTATACTAGTGTATTTTTACAAAACAATAGAATTGATAAGAAAGGAAATTTAATCTTTCAAAATAAGTTATATTATATGAATAAAAAACTTATATTTTTACTTTAGTTTACTATTTAAAAAAAATCCTTTTTTATCAATTTCTATATTTTATTTAAAAAAATCTACTTAATCCAAAGTTTGTTACGTATTTTGTAATATATATATATTTCTATAAAAAATATGTCAAATAACGTACATTTTTTAATTTTTACACTTGAATTTGTACCTTAAAACGATAATCAATGAAGCCAACGAATTTATATAAAAAAAGCTTGATCTTTTGTCCATAAAATGTTTGAAACGCACAATTAAAATCAGAAACTATGTTCCTCAATTGCAAATTTTTTTATATCTATTTTTAAAGCAAACTGTGTCATATAATTTGTTATACGCTTTTTATAACAGAAAATAGTAAATCTTATTGATTAAAACTAAACACACCGTTTAAGAAAATTTCTCGAGCAGACTAGTAATTTTTATAATATTTACTTCTTCTATTTAATGGTATTTCAATTAAGCACGATATGTTGTTACGTGATATTACAAAATCACAATGAAAGAACAAAAAGAAAAAAGTTTAATAATCAACTGTCCAGTGAGTTGAACGGCAGCTTTTCATGTATGAGAATAATAATTATATTTTGTTACATTATATTTGAACTTTATTGTATATGAACCGAAGTATGTAGATATATCGTGCCTTTTTGTATATTGTACATTTGTATATAAAGTATTTTACATGGTTTATATAATTACAATGATGTAGAATATATATCTACACGAACAATAAATGATATCTCGGCAAATCTATCGAAGTTTTATTTAACATTTTGATTTATCCTTAAACAATTTTGTTGAAATATTCGGTTTTGTATTTTAGTAATAATTACAGAAATAAAAAATATTAACACTAGAACCGCCAAGGCGTCATTTTCAATTTTCAACTTTTTCTTACTGAGACAATTTTTATTGTAGATTTATCAAATTTAATGTCCTTTAATGAATAATACAGAGAATTAACTTTGCAAAATTTCATTGATTTATAATAACATTTACCTAGAACCACCAAGGCGTCATTTTTATCTCCATAATAAATTCATGATAATCGTAATAATTATTAATAAAATTCATCAAAACAAAATGAATTTATCTCAAACCAGTACTTCAAAATACATAGAAGATATTAGCATTTAATATTATTTATTTTTCTAAACGTTTTATCAACGTTAAATAATGATTCAATCAAATCAAATGGATGCTGAGTTCTTTTAAGTTAAGAAAAATGTCAAAAAACGTAATTTATACATACTTAATAAAACCTATAATGTATTATTTTTTGATAAATACAACAATGATAAATGTAATATGTATTATTGTATTTTTTTAATTATAAAACTGTAAAAATATTAAGGCAACAAAAATGACGCTTTGGCGGTTCTAACGTTTTTTTCTTCCTAATACAAATTAAATGAATAAATAAATATTTGTATTCTTCTTTATGATTTTTAAGTTTCCACGTCGTAATAGCAAATATTTTTTAGTCTATTTTGGTTCTTTATACGATAGGTTTCTGTCGATATTACTATATATTATTAAGATATAAAAATTTTAATTATATATTTCAAATAAAATTGATATCAAATGAATGTGGACTCTACAAAAAATCTAACATTCCTAAATTTTCAATCATTGAGTTTTCTTATTCGGCATAGAATATGAAGATCTATTTTGAACTATTACTAGATTAGCATTGATTAAAATATAAATTACATAATAAGTATAATATATTCTCTAAATCTAAAGAAAAAAAGACTCTAAAATACTAATAAATATTTTTTAACCTAAAGGAAGACTTAGTTCTGGAACCTTTCTTGGAGTAGCAAAAGTATGAGCACATTAATTTTGGATCTTATATGAACAAGAAAAATAATCTAATGTTTACATATATATTATCTACTTCGAAGTTCTACATGAATGTCTCTTGATCATTTTTTGACAAATAATTTCTTAAAAGAAACGTCAAACTTTATACATAAAATAGTAAATGATAATACAGTATAACAAAATTCTACATATTTAGATAAAAAATTATGGTGAATTTCATTCTCATATATAATTATTATATTATGTAAATTTTTATAATGAGAATCTATTATAGAGAAAGAGCTAAAACAGTTCTTAATAAGACATTAAATTTGTACATTAAATTATATTAATGAAATTGTAGATATCTATTCACGAAGTTGTTATGTTTATAATGCATTCAACAAGTTTTGATTTTTTGTAAAAACTAAATAGATTACGTAAGAAAACTGAAATGGTATTTCCATTTTAGTATTATAGACGTCTCCCAATACTGTTTATTTTAAATTCGCTAAAGATTGTCATACAGAACTGAACTCAATTAATTAAACTATACAATAAAGTATTATTAATTAATATGAAATTATCAGATAATTATTTTAATTATAACTAAAATAACGGACAGAGATTTTTATTATGTTAAAAATGTCTTTTATTCTTATAATACAGTTCTTGTTTATTTATTTTCAAAAAATGTAATACAATTTTGATAATCAAAGTTTTATTTAGTTATCATTTTATTATAATTTAAAAAAACTTCAATTCTTTTATTCTGAACGTAAATTATTTAACGAAATAAATATGTTAATTTTTCTTGTTAATTTTGAGAAAAATCCTTTGTCTGAGTTTTTAAATTTTCCCACTTAAATTAGTCATGTTAGATTCTCATGTAAACCGCCATTAAAGTTGTACTTTTGTTAGGTTAGGCGACTAACAAAACACTTCTTGTGTTTGTTGTGGTCAAGTCACATTCGACGAAAGCTGCTTGCAGTAATTTGAGTATTAATTTCACCACAATTAATTAATTAACAGTACAAACAATATGCCCTCGTCAGACTTTTATATTCGCTACTACGTGGGACACAAAGGCAAATTTGGACACGAGTTCTTGGAGTTTGAATTTCGACCGGACGGCAAGCTGCGGTACGCCAACAATTCGAATTACAAAAATGACACGATGATCCGGAAAGAGGCTTACGTTCACCAGTGCGTAATGGAGGAGCTCAAAAGAATCATTCAGGACTCGGAAATCATGCAGGAAGATGACTCGCTCTGGCCGCAGCCGGATCGCGTGGGACGTCAAGAACTGGAGATCGTGATCGGCGACGAGCACATTTCCTTCACCACGTCTAAAATTGGCTCGCTGCTTGATGTCAACCAGTCCCACGACCCAGAAGGACTCCGGTGCTTTTACTATCTGGTTCAGGACCTGAAATGCTTAGTTTTCTCACTGATTGGCCTGCACTTCAAAATCAAGCCGATATAATTTCATTTGTTGAAACTCAAAACATAGACCTAATTTGAATATGTGTAAACTTTTGTGAACAATAAAAACCTTTGTATATAAAACAAATATTTCTGCTTCTTCTTTTATACCCTTTTTAATTATATTTTAAATTTATGTATAAATTTTTTTTTGCACCCTTATTAAATTTATAGTAATATTTTTTTAAAGTTTAAATTAATATTTGTTTGTTTTTTTTATAACAAATGTTAAATCTTGTTTAAAAAATTATCGGTTTATTTTTTGTGTTAATTCGACAGTAGCGCCTCAACTCCGGTGGTAAAATAAGAAATTTATGGAAACAGGGTTATGTTTTTACATCACTGCTAAATGTATAGTACATGCCAGTTACCCCAAACGAAAAAAGAGCCGCAAATCAGAAGGGTTTCTTTAACTTAAAGCGTCTCTGCACGTACAGATTTCGTCCATAAGTATTGCTCAAACAATAAGCACAAAATGTCTCTTGTTTGTGCAAGTAAGTTTCTCTATTTTTGTTACGTACTTTTCGAACAACTTCAAGTTCAAATAAGAAAACATAACCTTTCATTTAAAATTATAACTTCTTTTTTTCAAATTTTCAAGCTTATAAAATACTAAATTTTATGTATAAGTAAACATCGATTGCAAAACTGATTTTAATATTTTATTTGGCAAATATTAAGTTTTTTTATTAAATTAGTAGACATTTGATTTTTAATTTTAAACAATTTTAGTTTCAAACGAAGTACCCGAACATCCAGTTATTTCACCTGTGTCGGGGTCAATATTTGAAAAACGGCTTATTGAAAAATACATCATTGAAAAAGGGTCAGATCCTATAAATGGAAAGGAACTCGCCATCGAGCAACTTATTGACGTAAAATGTAAGTATTTTTTATCATTGTTTGTCTGTTTATAAAAATGAATCTTTATTATTAAACAAAATAATGATTTTATTTTACAATAGTATAAATTTTTATCCACATTTTGTTTTCAATGACTAAACCTTTATTTTAATTGAAAAACAGCTACTCCGCTGGCAAAACCGAGACCACCAAGTGCCACTTCAATACCAGCGATTCTTAAAATTCTACAAGATGAGTGGGATGCTGTTATGTTGCACTCTTTTACTCTCCGGCAGCAACTACAAACAGCTCGTCAAGAACTGTCGCATGCATTGTATCAACATGATGCAGCTTGCAGAGTAATCGCCAGATTAACAAAGGAGGTTACTGCAGCCAGAGAGGCTTTGGCCACTCTCAAACCACAGGCCGGAATTGCCACAGCTGTTGTTATGCCACAACCGGTACACTTTTTGAATTTAAATTTTCTTTTTAATAAATTCAATTTTTAATAATATTGGAAAATATTTTGTTTAGGCAGTTGCAGTTGAGAGTAGCGGTACAGCTGCACAGCCCACAGAGCAGGCCGGAATCACCGACGATGTCATTCAAAAGCTACAAGAAAGAGCCACTGTGCTCACCCAAGAAAGAAAACGACGCGGTCGTTCGGTGCCTGAAGACCTTCTGCCACAAGAATCTATCAGATCATTCCAAACTCTTGCATCTCATCCTGTTAGTACTTTAAAAATATGTTATACAAAAACTGGATGAAATAATAAGGAATGAATTTTAATCTTTTCAGGGCTTACATTCTGCAAGTATACCTGGTATTCTCGCCCTCGACATTCACGGTGCAGATACCAGTAAAATCTTGACTGGAGGTGCAGATAAACATGCGACTGTGTTTAATAAGGACACTGAACAAGTTGTTGCTATTTTGAAGGGACACACCAAGAAGGTAATAAAACATTTTACTTTTTTGTTCATTCTTTATTTAATTTTAATTTTTGTCCTATTAATAATGAAATTCTAATTGAATTTAGAATCAAAAAATGCTCGTTGCTTGACTTTTTATCAATCAAAAGTTTTTTTGAAATTGCAGTTTTATAGTCTTTCAATTTAAGAAGCAATTAAATGAATTGAATTTCAGGTAACAAGAGTTATTTATCATCCTGAGGAAGACATTGTTATGACTGCATCGCCTGACACGACAATTCGCGTTTGGAACGTGGCTACTAGTCAAACGACCTTGCTGCTGAGAGCCCACGATGCTCCTGTCACAGGACTTTCTTTGCATCCTACTGGCGATTATCTGTTGAGCTCATCTTTGGACCAACATTGGGCTTTTTCAGATATACGAACGGGTCGTCTTTTGACAAAGGTAATATTATTTGTATATAAAGTATCTTAAGATAAAAGTTAATTTTCAAGAATTCTTTTTGGTATTTTGTTAACATCTCTATACAATAAAATTAATTATTCAAAAAAATGAACTTTTACTTGTAGATATCTGGCCAAGGTTCGCAACCTTTAACCACAGCCCAATTCCATCCTGACGGTTTGATCTTTGGTACTGGCACTCAAGACTCGCAAGTGAAAATCTGGGATCTGAAAGAGCAGTCCAATGTTGCCAATTTTCCCGGACATTCTGGCCCAATAACTGCAATCAGCTTCTCAGAAAATGGTTATTACTTGGCAACAGCAGCTGAAGATGCGTGTGTGAAACTTTGGGATTTGCGTAAGCTCAAAAACTTCAAGACTTTGCAGTTGGACGAATCTTACGAGGTGAAAGACATTTGTTTCGATCAAAGTGGTACTTATCTTGCGGTGGCTGGATCGGATGTCAGGTAAAATTTTTAATTCTATTTATTATAAACTTGACAAATAATTGCAAACAAAATCTTAATCTATCTTCTTTGGTTTTTCAGAGTTTACTTGTGCAAACAATGGCAAGAATTGAAAGTTCTCAACGATCATACTGCCACAGCGACAGGTGTTAGATTCGGCAAACATGCACAATATATTGCAAGTACTAGCATGGACAGAACACTCAAGCTGTACGGTTTGCCTTAAATATAACTAAATTTAAGTCTATATAATATAAACTAAATTGAATTACGTTTTAAGTGAATGCAAAACGTAAATCAAACTGAATACAATTTTTAATGTGTATACTCTAATTTGACTTGTACAAGACGTTTTACAGAGTACAAATCTTGATTTTATATTGAGTTAACTTTTCATTAATGTTAAAGGTAAAAGAAAACAGTATATAGTATCAATTATTGTATTAATTATGACAATAATATTAGTTGCAGTAATATAAAAAAAAACTTTTTGTATATCATTATAGTTTTTGAAGGAATGTCAAATAAAAACAGCCAAGAATTATCAAAACATGTATAACGATTTATTGAGGACCTATTTAAGCACGTTGAATTTCATGAAATGCAGGTGCCTAACTATCTATGCTCTATCATTACAAGTTAAACATGTGCTTTTTCACATTTAATTTGCAAGTTCAGTGTATTATTGAAAAACGCACGCTTTAACATTCGTTTGGGAAGGTTTTTCTGTTCGACAAACTTTCTTGGTCATTGAAACAAAACATTGTTAACTATGTTTTTTTTTTGCAAATCAAAACTAGAGGAACCATCAAATTGCTGTTCCCAAACGATCGAACTCGGTTTCATCATCACTTATACTTTCACTTTCTTTGCAGCTTACAAATATGATCTTGTTGATTATTCAAAAACTTTTTTTGCGCTTACACGTTGCCTTTGATTCGCTGTACTTGTTTTTTTTGTCTTTCTCAAAATTCATGTAGCAGATCACAATATTTTTTTTAAAATGTCAAATAACTTTATTTTAAAAGCTACGGTTTTTATAAAAATTTAGAATTTCACTATTGTATTTATTGAATGACAAAGAGGAATCAAGAATTTGAAATTTGATTTTAAAAAGTGAAATGTTCTTGTTATAAGAAAGTGATTACTTTTTCGATTCAATTTGAAAATAACAATTAGAATTGATTTCAAAAATGAATGGACAATATTTATTATCTAACTATTTTTCTACATATAAATGAAAAATATTGGTGAGAATTGAGGAAATTGAAATTTGCAATCAGACAATAAAATGTTTTCACAAAATTGTATGTTTGTATGTGTGTGTGTATGCAAAATACAACTGTCAAAGTGTCGATAATCGAAATATTATACAGGATCCTACATTAATGTGAAAGACACGATTGAATAAACTAGCTATACCAGGAGAGGAAATTGATTACGTGTGACTTTGGGTTTCCAAAGATGATCTCGTTGTCAGATAACTTCATTTCAAAAACTAATTGCCTTCAAGAAGAATCAGTTTGGAAAATCTTTCACCCAAAGTCTCGTCGCAATCACAAACCCCTTATATATCACGTTACACGAAGAGATACAAAATCTATATTCAATCGAAATCAACACACAGACGAGTCAAATTGAATTCACATTTCACGCTTATATATCGCAGTTATGTATTTATATATATATATCCTTTTTTTATTAATATTACGGCCTTATTTTAATTAAAGTTATTAACATATTTCTATTGACAATTGACTATTTACAGTGTGGTTCTCTTTTATATGTATATAACTTTGTCGCTAATATTTATAAATTGAGTCTTTCGTTGATGGTGCTCTAAAACAAATTTAAAAAAAGTACTAAAAACATTTAACATTGAGGAATATCACCGGAATTTGAATTATTATTTATACTCAGAAAATTATCAATTAAAATTTAATTTTTATTGAAAATTTAAATGAAGTGATTTTTTATTGTTAAATTAAAAAAAAAAATTTTAATTGATGATTTTAAAAAGTATAATGTTTAAGCTGCGTATTGGAAGAACTATTTCGAAACAACGCCTATTTTGTTATTTTTAATATAAAAAGATTTTTCGAAGTTGAAGGTGCTTATATCAGAGACTCTTGAAAAAGAATGCAAAAATTGAGCTTTGTTCAGACACAGAAATCGTCGTTTTTTAATATCATAAAAGAAACACACGATAATTGCACTTTCAACATTTCATTAGCAGGAAAAATTAAACTGGGTGAAACCAAAAAAATGAAGACAAAATTTGGCAGGTTAATTGAATGCAACTCGTCTAAATATATAATTATATTTACATGATTCGTGAGACATTTAAAAGTTATTAAAAACTATGTTTACAAATATTTGAAAAGAGGTTCTCATTCAATTGGCCGTTTTTCTTATGCTCTAAATATTTAATTTTAGTCGCGAAAAATGAAATTTTGCAACAAATCAAAAAAAAAAAAAAATTCTTTTCCTTCTAGTAAGTATAAAATAGTAATACAAATCCAAAAGAAAGAATCAAGATTTTCCTTATTCTAGTGTTATCGGACTTGAAAAAGTATTGCATTTAACGAGCTGTCTGAAGAATAAATTTGAACAATCGCGACGGGTCGGTTTCTTTTATAAAAAGACTGCTGTTACTATTTTTTAATCTATGTACAACTTTCCTTTTTTCTTTATTATATCTGACAAATGTTAAAAAGACAGTGCGATTTGAGGATGTAGTGTGATTTTTTTTTCAGTAATAAGGTATAATAGATACGAAGAACATCAATCGAAATTGATGCTTCAGCCACAAATTGTGTGTTTTCAGAATAAGCTTTAAAAAATTGATTATTAAATTCTAAGTTAAAGAGTCTGATGGAAATTTTTTGTTGGTAAAATTTTTACACCTTTATGTTAAGTTCATAAAAGCTTACAGTGTACCATAATGATTCAAAGTACAGTAGGTAATATTAAATATTATTATCGTCACTTGTCAATCGACACCTTTCTCATATATATTTATATATATTCTTCTTTTTTTTTCTTTTTTTTACTTTTTTTTCTTTTTTTTTCTTTTGTCACAGTAAAATTTTGTAAACTACATTTTTATTTACAACTTTTTTCGATTTCACTTTGTGCTTGTTGATTCCTTAATATTGTAATAAATAATCTACATAGCTAATTTCAAGGTACGCAAATTGTATGTCACTTATATTTACAGACTGATTATTTTTCGATTAATGCATAAAAGATTGTTAGTACTGGCTGTATCAAAATGGCCACACTACTTTTTATGTGATATAATTTTTATTTGTCAATTTACTTATATTCATCATGATTCAAAATTACTACGTAATGACCAGTTGAGAGCTTTTTTTTGTTTTTTCAATCTGGTACACTTGGTCTACTTTTTGAAGGATAAATGGAAAATTTGTGTAACTACATATACCTATCATCAATTCCATTGGACCTGGCTACACTAAGTTTTTTTTGTTTGCACGCCTAACTATATTATTAGTAACATTCTGACGATGACCTGAGATAAGCATTTGGAAATTAGCGGAGTGCGGTTTTGGATTGTGGCAGTGGTGATAAAAACAAAAAAAAAAATTCTTATAGGTTTGGCAATTATTTACATGTCAAATTAAAATTGCTTTTTTAAGGAAACATGTATCATTCAAATCTACCTGCTTTGCACTCGCAACTCTGTAAATATATAATAATACAAAATTATGCAAAATCTTCAGAGTGACAATGCCGATAGATGTAAAACTGTTTTTTCTTGTTTGTTTTAGATTCGGTACTTTTATACATTGATTTGTAACATATATGTGTACATGTGTGTGTATGTGTATATATATAATATATATAATTCTTTTTGTTTTCATATAGATCAATGTATGTTGTAGATTTATAATTTATGTATAATATATATATATAACTTTATGGTTGTATATCATAAAAGTGATATATTAAGGCCTCTTAGTTTCTAACGACTGGTCATCACACTTGTACATTTGACCGTTGATCTCTACTGATACGCAAGCAACATTATTTTTCTCTATTTATTTAATTTAAAGATCAAGTTTTTTGTTTGCTTCTTCGATTAAGATAATATACAAAAATTGTTTACACAAGCCTAAAAATTTGCGCTTAAAAGTTGCTTTCAGTTATTCCGACAATCTTCTATAATTATTAGATTAGAAAAAAGTTGTTCATAATTTTGATTAATTTTTCGTTTATTTTAATGAATTTTGTTATATTTAAACAGGAATTCTTTCTGCAAAAACCAGTACGAAATTGTGACTAATTTTCGGTTTCAAAATGTTACTACTGTGCTTTATTTTATTTCAACACGATTAAAATTGAGATTGCAAAGTTTTTTAAGTACATAAACTTTTTTTTCCTGATGATCGTTTTTTATACAATTATAATCGTTATACAGTTGTATATTCTTAATAACAAGTTATCGTTGTTACATTGTAAGAAATGCATTACAACAATGACTCACAATTACTCTTCTCGATGAGCTTTTTAACATTTTTATTTATTTCAATTAAAATGATAATCTTAATTACATTGTCTAAAAAAAAGAAAAAAAAACAATTTTACGCTTAGGCTTTTATCTTTAACTAGTTTTACGTGCTTTTTCTAGAGCTGCCGTTACTTATCGTTACATATTTTGTTATAAAAATTATATTTGCTATTTTCAACAAAACTGCTTTTGCTTTTGTCTAAACAAACAAGAACAAAAAAAAACAATGCATGAATTAGTTGTGAAAGAAAAAAAATTAATAATACGAAATCAAAAGAAAAAATACATACCTTTTATTATAAAATAAAACTAAGTAAATGATTTTTTTTGGAACCTAAAAATCAAAGAAAAGTAATTAATAAATGAAGGCAATTGGGAAAATAAAAAGTAGATGATGATGTAAACATTCAGTTTTACTTTTTATAGCAACTTTATTGTTTGGTGCTTCTTTTGCCAGCCATAATGAAGGCATATTCGCCGTTGTGAGATAATATTTTTTTCGTTTTCCTTTTTATGATTTTTTTGTGTTTTTTTTTTTCCTTTTCAGTAGCTTTTTTATAATTAATGAACTAATTATACGCATAATGTAGGTACTTTATGACTTATAATTAATCACCTAGCCTCCGGTATTTCAATAACATCAGCGTTTAGATTCGTAAAATAGGATTAAAATTCGATCGTTTTCGGTTTTTATTGTCGTAAAAGAAAAAAGTTATTTGAGTACATGCTTGCAACATTAACGCAATTATTTTTACAATAAATTCGTAAAAATAATGGTGAAAGATATAAAATTTTTCTTACAATGTTTAAGTCGCTTTTTCAAGTTAAACATTGAAACTATATACAGTTGAACGAAAAAAAACAAAAAAATGATTTGTTTGTCCGTTTTTACATATAATAATTTTTTGTCTATCAAAATGCCCGACTGACCAGCTACAGTGAGCTATATCGCGTTTATTTACAAAAAATCCTCACGTACTTGTATTACCTACTTTTATTAGAAAATATTGAACTCTCTTTCTCGTTGTCTTTCATTTTCCCGAAAAACTTTCTCAACTCGATCGATTTGTATTCAATTTTTTAGAATTCTAAACAAACAATTTAAACATTTAAAGTTGCCATTTTAAGAAGTATAATAAAGCATAATAATAATTTGTTCTAATTATCCTAAAGTTTTTCTAAATCTGAATTGACTAAAATAAAAACTTACATCAATTTTATATTAAATAAAAATTAAAACATTAAATAAAATAAAAATTATATTAGTCATACATATAACGAGTGAGAATTAATCAATTCAAAACGAGAAAGAAAGACGTTAGATTCTTCTAAAAAAATTAGCCTAAATGAGCCACGTAAAAGGATGCGTGACATCGAAAAAAGTAATTATTATAACGGCAGCTCTTGAATTGTTATCGTGTCGATATATTTATATAATATATATATCTATGCATATATATATATATATTTATATAATATATATATCTATGCTTATATATATATATATATTTATATATATCAAAACAAACATTTGATAGCAGGACAAAGTTACCGCATACTGGCTGTGTTTCGATTATGTACATATCCATCAGCACATAAAAAGCGCCACGTAAGTCTTCCCGTGAGCTTCCCGCTCATCTTACTAAATATTATATACGAAGACAAATTAGTACCTTTCATTAAACACGAAATTTAAATCGCGTTTATGCTTATCACCATTTAAAGTATATACCACGACATATACCGCGTATATTTGCGAAGAAATTCAAAAGAGATATCGCTTTTTTAATTTGTAACCAACTCTGCATCATTTTTTCGATCCTGTTATCTAGTCATTTTTTTGTTTAAAGTGTGCACACGTGTTGTCATTTTGTTCATTCGTTAAAAGCAATTTCGTTTGTACAGTCTCTTAACTTGTTTTAATCCAGAATCCTTCAACTAATAAGTTGAGTATTAAATTATGATATACATTCAGAGTAAAATTTTGTTTTATCTATTAATTAATTATATTTACAATTAATTAATTAAAAACAAAAAGCCCTTTGCAATCAATTGATTTTTCAAATGTAAGATTTTTTATGATATACAATTTAAAACAAATTAATTTTTGACTTATAATAAAATTTAAAAATTGAGCAATGAAAAGAACTCGTGTGAGCTACTGTAAAAATTACAGTGGAATGTAAGGAAGAAACTATTTTACAAAAGGAGAAAAAAAGTCGTTAGGAGTACTGGCGTCCGTTATCAGTCAAGTTGAAAGATTTATTCGAATGAACAAGATGAGTCCCTCATTGTGACACTTATTTTGGCACCGTTGAAACTTTTATTTTCTAATTTATCTACAAATGCGATTCTCTCAGTTTCTCCGCTGTTTTTTTTGTTTTGTCCAAGTTCGCAAAATAATTACGAATCTTGTTCTTTTAATTATTATAATAGATACAAATAACTTGTGAGCTAATTTTTGTTGTTGTTTTTCGTTATTTACAATGTGTAGAATTGAATTTTTCTTTTGGTCAATTATTTACAAATGAATACTAGTTAAAGAATGGTCGTAATAAAATACGTGCAAATTTTACGTTTACGACGATGCTTAGCAACGTGATGTTTCTTAAAATGTTGTTCATGCAAAGTGTACAAAACCGCACGCTGTCAAACACTGTTTAATTGTCACCGTAAAAAACAAGTTCGTCGTGTTAAGATGACATTTTTCTTTTTTTTTTGTTTTAACTTTTATACAAAAACCAAACGCAACGCTTTTTCCTGTTGCCATTATGATCTACTTGTTGTAAATTTGTTGTTGATTTCTTTTTAATCATCTAAGTTCTATGGATGGCTAATTAATGGCCTTACAATCTAAAATCACACTCAAAACGTAATAACGTCTAAATTTGAGATTGGAGTAGAGATATAAGACGTTTGATTTAAAATATGCCTATTCGCAGTGGCGAACAAAAATATTTCGGGATGTGTTCCTCTCATTTATGTATACATGTACACATGCGCGATAACATATTTAAAAAAAGAACCAATATTATATTTTCTATTTTTTTTAATAATAATAATAAAAAAAATGATTCAGGAAAATGTCTTGCAAGTTCACCAAATTTGTCCCTCTTCTTTAGTTATACACTTAACTATACAATAAATACAATCTAGTTTTAATAAGTAGTACTAATGCATTAAAATATATCGGTTCATTCAATATGAATAAAATTTGTCAATTTCTACGCAACATTTAACATCTAATTAAATTACACGATTTGACAATCACTGAGATCAGAGTCATTGCTAAAAATTAATCAGAAAAAAAGCCCTACCACTCAGTTAAGCAATTGTCAAGCTCAACAATTTTCCGGAATCATTTTCATGGCTCTCGTTAAGATAACTTAATTGCCATAAAACTTTTTGCTTTCTTTCGGGGAAAAAAGGAAAATTCTTCTTTTTTTTAGTCACAACCAGCTGCCCCGCTAGAGGAACACAAATACTTGGCCTCGGACAATTAGCTAAAGTCAGCTTAGATCGGATTAGCTAAAATAATCGACGATCCCCACTGATGTGTACTATTTACACGAGTTATCACCGTCGTTATTACTAATTTTATTACTATCGTCGAGAAGTAGAAGAAAGAGAAACAGAAAACTAAAAAAAAATGTTAAAAAAATGAAGAAGAAGAAGAAGATGGTTAATCACCAACTGGATTTTCTTTTTGCTGTGACCGTGTCTCTTATTCCACGAGTTAAATGGCTAGTCAAGAAATAAATTAAGGCTATGGTGCTCGGCAGTCTATTGTCTCTCTTGGTTACTGTTTGCGATGCCTCATTGTCCGAGCTTTTCTTCTTGAAGGCTGAACTTGTTCTTACTCCCACTGGTGTGGCGAGGCTGGTAGTTCCGAGGGCTGGGCAACCGTCGAACTGCAAAAGTAAAGTTCCAGTTAGTTCAATATGACGATTTTGTAAACATTATTATTGCTTTTTTTGTTTAATTTCAAACTATGATCGGATGGGATTTTTCAACTGATGACTTTTTGTGATTATATCCTTAAGAATATATATATATATATATACAGCTTTTTAAAAGCTTGATTTTTTTATTTATAAATATTTTACATAATAAAGTATACCCAAAGTTGGTGTCAACTTTACTTTGTCGAAACTTATACAAATAAATATTTTCTAAAATTGAAGCCAACTTTAGTTTACTTTGATTTAAAAACGATGTTGCTTAATGATCTGATGGCTGAACCGAAAAAGCTGACAGACAATACATTTACAACACTGATGTTATAAATATTGAGTGTCATCAAACATTTTTAATCAATAAGTCAGAATCCAATTTGGGATGTAAAACAAGTCGTTTTTTTACCGGTTATTTTATTATTATAAAGCAAAGCTTTTAATAAAGAAGCCAAATATTTACAGACAAAATTGTTAAAACAGTCATGTTTATTTGATTCCCATGCAGCTGTCAGCGTGCATAAATTGTGGTCATATAAAATGTCCTGTTATTTGTTATGAGGCATTTTTAATCGGCGGATATATATATATGTTTGTATACATACATACATATATATATGATATTAAGGGCAGCAGCATGGTGCAAGCATTGTATCAAAATTAATGGTCACACGAGATTTCACCGCATTCTTCTTTTAGAAATTTAAAATTTAAATCCGACAAAGTGATGCTGAATTAAAACAAAACTTTTTCGTTAGATAAGCCTAGAATTCAGGAAAAGGTGGTACTTTTTAAGAAGAGAAAAGATGTAAAATAAATAAAAAATAAGTATAAATAAATAAACTCAAACAAATAATAGTAATACAAAAAATGAAGAACTTTTGCAATTTCAAGTCTCTTCTCAAAATGTTAAATATAACTGAAAACTGCATGGCTAATCAGGACTCCTGAATCACGCAAGATGGTCCGTGCTCTGAGCATTATTTGTGACAATTAATTGCATGGAGCATGACAGACGTGGTACTATTATCGAGTCGTGCCTGGATTATTCACGGTCACAAGCAAGGGGTGGTTTTTAACGATCGAATTTTCACCATACTTTTTCTCTCTTTTGATAAAATTTAAAAACAAACTAAAAACGATAAAACAAATACACAAAAGAAAAAAAACGAAAAAAAAAAAAAATTAAAAAAAAATAAAATTCGGGCCAGTCGGGCATAAGGGAAAAATGTTTGTTTGCCGAACACGATTCTGACACGTGTACTACATTCCGTTAATCAATTTTGTAATTGAAGTTCGAGGGAACTAATAACGGGCAGATAAAAGCATGTGCGCTATCACTTTCCCCTCGATAATAGCTTTCTTTTGTATCGGTGAAAAAGGATCGCGCGTTGCCACCCCTTTTTGTGATGCATTCGACTCGCTCCATGGCACATAAGGAACAATAACAGCAAGAGAAGGACAAAACTAGTCTAAAAGAGACAAGAAATAATAAAAAAAAGGAAAAAAAATTAAAATAAAATTAAAACTTAAAGCATAAAAGGGTGGTGTGAGGACAAAACGAAACATATAATATATATTATGACACAAGGAATATATGATTAAAGAGAAAAAACGTAAGACTCAAAGTTGTTTGTAAGTACCTCTGCGAGCGAGGTCGTGCCAACTCTATAGCTGATTCTCGATCATTTTTCAGGTTGTTTTCAGGAAGAGACGTAACGATCGGTAGTAGCGGTAGACGATAGTAGTAGTCGAGAGCGGTAGCTGACAGCGGTAGCTAGCTGATTTGGTAGTGGTAATGTGTACGTATACGCGATGTACGGTGCTGGCATGGCTTGCTCTAACTTATAAGTAAATTCATAGTCAAGATCAGTAAAAGGCAAAATAAATTCTTTTTTTTGTTTTTTAATAGTTCCATGATAATTGGAGCAACGAACTGGAGTTGAGTAATTTTTGCCAACTGTATATTTAAATCACGGGTAATTTGATATGTACGGTTATAACTCTTATTTACATATTGCAGCCAGTTCGTTGACTCGCTTAATCAGGAAAGGTTTTTTTTTCTACTTAAAAAAGAATGGATCGATAAATAAAAGCAGAACAACAAGTTTATGTTACGACGTAGACTGAATTTTGCAAATTTCTCTCTTAGAAATTTGCGTGTGAAACAACAAAAAGTTATCAAAGAGCCATGCCAATTACTATCAGTCGCCAATTTCTGCACCAATGACGTTTCTAAGTTTATATTCATATTAAGTTCTCCAAAATATATACATTTAATTTTAAATTTGATGTATATATTAATTAAAAAAGACTTGTGCAGGAAAATAAATGACCGACTTGAGAACAAAATATTGCTTTATAAACGTGTTTTATACGTCGGTACTGCAGGGATCGCGCGAAAGATGATAATAAGTGCGAGGCGTTGCTTGGTATGCGCTGTCAGCGACTCGATTACTTTTGGCTTTTACTTTGGCGGAATAACGACGGGTTAGTGTAGTACATTTTTCTTCGTATCTTTGTCTACGGAAAGCTGATCGATCAAACGGTCTTTTATTGCGTTGCCTTTACGACGCCCTGAAATGCCACCTGCGGGCTTACCTTGCAAAACTCTTGAACGCCGCGGACTGTGGATTTATGCAGAGGGGCACGCGCGACGTGTTTAGCTGTTCCGTTATAAATTTGTGCATTTCCTCTGTAACAGAAAAAAACGTTTAGATTTATTAACAACATTTGTCTTCCACTTGTTTTTCTTTTTTTTGTTAAAGAAAGAGAGAGAGAGGAAGTGAGAAATTAATATCAATAAAAAAGAAAAATTTTGCGAAATACAAAAATGGTTGTCTTATGAGAATTGAAATTAAATATAGGTGGCCCTCTAATATTGAATGCAACTGACCTTTCACTTGCTGCACGCTCGTGAGCTTCCGCTCCCAGAGATCGTCGAACGGATGCGAGGTGACGGGCTCAAAATCGCTCGCGTATTGTCGCATGCCGCTGCTTGTCGTGTAACAGCACGTGCACATGCACGAGTGATATCTCAGTCTTCCCTCGTCCAAGTATGGATGAATCAAGGCGTCCGCCACTGTTATACGTTTATCCTGCAATTCAGCATATGCAAAATTTTTTTAAATTGGATTCTATATCAAATACTAAATTGTTGAAATCTATTTAACATCTACGAATACATTTGTTATACATTTCTATCATAATTGAAATATTACCATAATACATTTCCAATAGAATTGGGATATATTTGAAATTTAATGGAGAATACACAGCAAATATATTCTGTGTGGATGTTAAATTGTTAATATTCAACTTGGAATAGATTAATCCAAAATAAATAAATCAATAAATATATTAACAGTATTAACATTTTCGACTTCTTAAATATTGAAAATAACTAAGAAGAGTTAGGCATTTTCATGTTTTAAGCTACTAATGTAACAACTGAAGCAACGTATGTTTTTAAATTTAATTGTTAATAACAGAAAAAACATGATAGTCAGAGACAAAGGCCCTTTATTTCATTACATATTGTCATTAGTAATTAATATTGATAGTAATTATGCCGCATTCAAGTATTTAATAAACTAATAAATGAACACTGCTTGGCAAAATTAATGATCATTATTATTTGTCCATCTTCATATGTTATCTCTATAATCCAATATATATATAGTTAATTAAATGTAAATGTCAAGCTGTAATTACACTGTTTGTCGGAAGCTAAAAAACATTTCAATTTCAGCTAAAAGTATATACAAATTTTTGTTTAATTATGCATTCATACAGCGCGTATTTGATCCGGAACATTAGAATTTGAAATTATTTGTAAAATGGATTTTGAGCTGGATATAAATGACTCACAGGATCGAAGACTAGCATCTGGCAGAGTAAGTGTACGGCCTCGTGCGTTGCCTGGCTGCTAAGGGTATAGAGGGCCGTAAGCGATGGCGGTTTGAAGGCGCGCCTCAGCATATGACTGCGCGCACCCTCGCAGGCGTACCTCATATCCTCGAGGCTCGGAGTTCCCAGCAGTTCCGTAATCAGCTCCAGCTGCAAATAAAACAGACCGTCTTAGTTCACTCCATTTTAATGTCTAGCACACTTTTTATTGCATTCCTTTTTAACATTTAATTTCAACATTTATTTTTGAATAAGTATATTATTTCAGATTACATTTTTAAACACTTCACTAAATTTATAAAACATGCTTAATATTTTATATTATCAAATTTTATGCTAATAGTTTTTAAAAAAAAGTCTTGCTTTTTGTGTGGTCTTGCAAGTAAAATAAAAAGTGGTACACCGGATATCAGAGAAATTTGAAGCGCTGAATGGAAACAATAATAAAAGAGAATTTATTTGTGTGCGAATGACGCGTGCACATTTTTGGATGCACAAAAACGTGTGAAAGTACCTGCTGAACAGGACTTTGCGCCTGAAAGAGGATCCGCCGTCGTAGCAGCTCGCCGAAAATGCAGCCCACACTCCACATGTCGACCGCGGCCGTGTAGTGTCGTGCGCCCATCAAAATTTCCGGCGCGCGGTAATATTGCGTCACGACTTCCTGTGTCATATGCTTATTTTTGTCAGGTTCTTCCACTCGGGCCAATCCAAAATCACAGATCTAAGGTAAAAAAACAATTTTTTCTTTCATTATTTCTTTACTTAAGTTTGTGAACATATCTTGCAAACTTTTCACTTTACGATAAACATTTTTGGAAATGATAGTTTTGTGCATTTGTATAGGTTTATTTTATTTTACTGTTTATTTATTAAATTCAATTGACGTGCAGTTAAACATTGATATTTGAAGAAAAAAAAATTATTGTCTTATTTTACATCGATTTTAACAAAAAATTGCATATAATGAAATTTGTAGTCATAAATATTACCGACAAGTAATCAGTTTGTGATTCAAAAGGTTTATTTTTAAAAAATAAAAATTTGATTTAATTTTTGAAAAAATGACATTTCATAATTTCATTATCTTTTTATATAATAATATGTCGGATAAATGTATTTTTTATTATTATTTTTTTTTATGAACATCAACAAAACCACATATACTTTTTGAAATAACTTTTTTTAGAGCATTTATATATTCTTAATTTTTTGCAAAACCAATACTAGATAGTTTATTTTATAAATCTGATTATTTCTGACAATTAAATTTCACTTAATTATACTTTTTTTTAAATCATTGAAAATGTCACTAAGTAACAACTGTCACACAAAAGTTTTACTATCGTTTTTCTTAAAATTTTATATTTTTATACATAAAAACAAATATGTCCGTACGAGATTGAGTTAAATTTGATGTGTTTGCATAATAAAAATGAGTATATTAAATTCAGAATAGTTAAAATATGCCAGAAACACGAAATTTCAAGGTTACAAAGATATGCCCTTATAAATACAAAAATTAAATATATTGACATGAAAACAGCAAGGTACTGCTGATTTAATAAATGATATTCAACTTAAATTCGGAAGTTAAAGTTTGCAATACAGAAAATTGTATAATAAGAGTTAAAAGGTAAACGAACAGAATTATCCAATCAAAATAGCAATCAGCATAACCTTAAAAATATCTTATCATGTATAATGCCACGATAATCTCACCTTCAGGACGCAATTGCTGTTTACAAGAAGATTACCAGGTTTAATATCCCTGTGTAGTATCCTGGCGGAATGAAGATATTTTAAACCTATAACAGAAATAATTTGCATTCTTGTTACCATCAGATATAAATATAATATATAAATAAAGTTATGCTAATAAGTGTTACACTTTTTATCGGTATTATTGGTTTCTGCAGTTTGCAATTAAATAAATATCCAAAAAGAAAGTTATTTTATTTAGCAAGTGTACTCTGAAATCTTCATTTTTTTTCTTCTTGCAGAGTGTAAGTGCAAAATGTATCTGAATGAAATAAAAAAGTGCAAATCGATATGATCAATAACATCTGTCTTTTGGTGTTGGATGATAACAAAAAGTAGTTATTTAAATATTAAAGTATTTCGGACCCTTTTCTTCTCGCCCTACATTCATTTCGGATTATCTGTCGTTTTATTCGAACGAACTCTCTCGTCGAGCATCCCCCTTTTATATATTGTACGTCGAGACTCGTGCTTCGGGGGTGGTAATCCG
>JABFPM010000128.1:0-38408 GCA_022817325.1 Idris sp. 1 HC-2018
ATTTCATTACCCACTTTTTTTGATCCGACGGGTAGTTTTCGAGATATTTCTATGTCTTCAGATAAAATGAACACCCTGTATTAAAGAAAATTCAAAGGTGATTTTAAATCGAAAATATTCAAAATAATATGGAACACGATAAGAGACAAAATGAAAAATAGAAGTGAATCATAAATACTAGCGTTAGCTTTTAATGATACTAAAATTTCCAATTCCAATTATTGATAAAAATCAATTTACTGTACGATATATAAAAAATGAAAATCATAAGAAGTATGTGAGTTAGGTATTAAAAAGAGTATTATTAATTATTTTATGATTTTTATTTTTTTTTTTTTTGTTTTTTTATTGTACATTTTTGTATAACGGAAGCAGTCTTGAAACAGTAACGACGCGTTCGATTCCGCTCGATTGTTTACGCTAGGAATTTGTAAGAAAAAATGTTCAAGATCAGAGTTTCAGGCAAAGATGTTTGGAGGATGCTGGCGTTTGAATAGCCTGGCACCAGATCTTGTTCATCCTTTCGTTTCATTTGCTCGCCGCGTAATGCCATTTATATAACTAAAAGCTCAAATCAAAAATAGTAATTAAAAAAACAAAAACAAATTAAATAGTAATCTCACGTTAAAATTGCAGTTTGTAAAGATAAAAGAATAGTAAAAGTTTATTTTTGCCAAAAACACATTACAGTTATTCCTGTAATATTTATCCATGGCGTTTTTTCTGCTTCCAATATTCGTTCGTTTATGATTTGTATTTTTTAGTATCTTTTTTTTTATCGTAACACTTTCTCAGATTTGCTGCGATCTAGTATCGGCGATGAAAACATGACTTGTTTTAACAATAATATGCGATTAAAAAGAGACAATGATTGCGCATTTTTATTTAATTAACTTGGACTGATGACGTTCAGTGCGAATGCTGAATTTGTTTCACCCTTCTTTCCAATCGCGCGCGCCATGTATTGACCAACGTCTTGAGCCGAGCAGGATTTTATTCGTAGTTTAAACGACGTCTCGCCGTCCGCACTAAAGTTGTATTTACTACTCTTCTCGTCGATTGGCTTTCCGTCTTTCAACCACGTAACTATAAAAATAATTTTTTTCTCAGTAAGACCTTTTTTTATTACATTATGTTTTACTTAAAAGTATGATTTTATATAGAATGCATTTAATTATATTTTTTCATTAAATAATTTAAGAAAACTATTTAATTCTACTGACCTTTCAAGGGTGCGATGTCAGTCTGACAAGTGAAATCAACAGCTTCTCCTTCGGTCACGGTTGCAGACTGTGGGAATGTCTTGAACACTGGACTCTTTGGTATTTCGTTGGGAACTGGAATAAAAAAGTATGTGTTATTTTCTTAAGTTTATATATATATTAGAAAATCATTATTAAAAAAACAATTTGATAAAATTGGAGACCAGTAAAATTTTACCTTTAACATTGAGAGTACAAGACGAGAAGCTTTCTCCTGCGTCATTGAAGGCCTCGCATGTGTAAGTGCCACTATCTTCGGGGAATATTTCAGCAATTTGTAGCTTATAAATATTAGCCTCATTTGTATATTGGAAATCTTTGCCCGGTTTAATTTCTTTGTTATTGTGTAACCAAATTACATCGAACTTTCTAGCACCTATTATTCGACAGCTCAGTGTCACCTGTTCTCCATCATTTACATCAACTGACTTTAAGTGGTCTACTATATTAGGTGCAACATCCTTTTCATCTCCAGTTTTAGGTTTTTCTGCTGCAGCTCCCATTGCTAAAAATTTTATTTGAAAACATTCAAACAAATTAATATAAATATAAGTAATTTCAGTGTAAGTTAGTCTTTTAAAAATTTAACTTAGAAGAAGACAAAATATTGTACTTTTGCTAATCTTAAATTTGGAAATAACATACGTGTGACTGTTAGTTTGCATGATGTTGTTGCTGATCCCATGCTGTTTATTGCTGAACAAGTGTAATTTCCTTCATCTTCGGGGAATACTTCTTTTATCGTCAAAGATGCTATACCGCCCTTATACTTCAAGTCCATAACTTCAGATGATGACAAAATCTATAGTTTTTTTTAATAATTTAAGATTAGTAACAAAACCAACAAAACTAACACAAACAAAAAAAGCTACATTTTTCCTTTTTTATCCAGCATACCTTATCTCCTTTAGACCACGTAATTTGAGGTTCTGGATCTCCTTCTACTTTAACACTTAGCTCAAGTTTTTCTCCATCGTTGATATTTAAATCTTTAAGCTTCATAAGGAAGCTAGGAGGTTTCATTGATGAGTCATCAGGAGGTGCTGGAAATTAATTTATAAATTAATTATTTTTACTAACTTGTTTTTAGATAAAAGGAATAATTTTAAATTTTATTCTAAAAAGAAAACTTACGAATTAGTTCTTTCGTTGTACTTCTAGATCTTGATGGACTTCCAGTTGAATCAAGTTTACTGCCATACTTTTTAATTGGTCTCTTATCTACCGCTGGTGTCGTAGGCGCAGGTTTCTAGAATTTTCAAAATATATCATTATAAACTACGATTTATCAAATTTTGTTTAAATTTTATTTATATTTTTGGATTGATATAACAAAATTTTATTTACAATCTTTTAAATTTTATTATTATTTTAGTCATTAGAATACCTCTATCTTGGGTTCAGGAGGTTTGACTGTGGAAGGTTTCGGTGGATCGTATCTAGTAGTTGTTGTAGGTACACGAGATGATGTGTCCCTGGTGGTACTATGGTACCCACTATATCCAGAAGATGTGTGTGTAGTTACGAATGTTTGCGCCGGTGGTTTGAGTTGATATTCAATATATTTACGGTCTAAAATGCATAACAATATTTATAAAAATTTATTTTATAATGAGCATTTCTGTTAATCTAAAATGCTTATATTTTCTACAAACCTCCAGAATGCAGGAAAGCATCAGCTAATTTAATTTGTTCTTCAGTTTCTTCAGCCCCTAAAATTAAGCATGTATTACTAATGAATTAAAATTTTAATTCAACATAAAAAGTGCAAATTCAATTATTGAATGATTGATTAAGAAAATTACAATGCTCAGATTAGAAACTTTAAATCTTAATTTAAAGTTTTTAATGTATTATTACAATTCAACTTTGCTTATAAACAAAAAAATATTGTGTCCGACACGTTCAAATTTACAAAATAAGACAATCTTACTTTAAAAGAAAGATAAGAATTATAAATTTTGTGTAATAAGCGGGAATTAGTGATGAGGATCGAATATGCTAAAAATGTATTTAATTATAAATTGCATAGAGGAATTCAATTACATTAAATATAATATTTACTATTTAGTTTATTTTGCAATCTCAACTAATGCAAGTTTAGTTATCAACCCATTCGATACTATGAACGAGATTCTCGCCCATTTAAAATACATTGATGATGTGTATATTTTAAATGAGCAAGAAATCTCGTCTTACGTAAAGAAGGGATTAGGATCAAAATACAAAACTATTTGCGAGCAAAATTAATTTTATTAGCAAGAATCAATGCAAACTTATATTAACATTGAAAAACTTTTTCAAGTAACATGTTGGACATCATTTTAAATGTTGTATTTTTTTATTTGACAATTGAAAGTAGTTTATTTGTTTTATAAAAGGTAATTAAATTTTTAATTGCTAGAAATATGAATAAAATTCTCGAAGACGATTTTTATTTAAAATCGAAACGTCAATTATACTGAGTTATTATTAGTAAATAGACGTATAAATTTTATATAATTTATTGTCAAATTAATCAACTATCCCATAATTAAAAATTAGTTAAAAACATTTTTTCCATGTATTTAATCGTTCTATAAAGAATATTTATATCATAGATCAAAATAATAATTTGTTACCGATCTTTCATTAACTTAAATTGGAGATATTGTTATTACATCTTATCATGTATAATAAAAAAGTGAATAAAATATACAAAAAAAAGAGACAGCAAATATTTTTCATTTAATAATATTGTTACATAAATGTTGAGTCGTAAGTTACATTACATTTGATTATTTGGGTGCAAAAAGCGCGTAAGTGAATTTATGCTCTTTTTAGGTAAAATTAGAATAAACTGAGTCCTTAATTACAAGTATACACATTTATAAAAGTGTATCTTCAGAATTAAAATGTTAATTCATGTTGGCGGGCTCCCGATCGCGCACCTGAGCGGAGTGCCATGACGGTACATGACAGTCTGCAGTATAGAAAATTTCTTGTATAGAAAATTTATAAATTTTTTATGTACGGCAAAATTTCATAATAATTATGAAAATAGTTTTTTCGTAGAGAATAAAAACATAGAGAATAATATTTGATTTATTTAATCTTAACATGAAACTTTCACTTTAGTTTTCTCGAAACACGATTTTGTCACTTACATCTATTTTACACTCAGCTACTCATTTGTTTTAATTCAGTAAATTTTTTAAAATGTCAAAAAATCCAGGGTTACATCCCAAGAAATAATTCTAATTTTCCCAGATGTTTCGCAACACTTAATCGAAGTAGTAGCTAAAAAAGACGACGTAACCTGAACTTAATAAGTTTACGTATTATTGATAGCTTATGAAGAAAAAACCAAATAGCAAAATTATAAGATTCAATTTGTATATCAAATTGTTTTATAAATTTTACGAAAGTTGTAAACAAATTTATTTATTTAAAAATATTTCATCGGTAGGTAAAAAGAAAGGAAATATATTTTAATATTTACTCAAAGCGTGCAGTCGCGAATTTTATGTTTTATAATTTAATGATTTTAATTATATAATTAAGTTAACTTTGAATTTTGTAATCTTTTTTCAATCATTTATCTCGGGTTTTCGACATATTACTTAAATTTTCATAATTAATTGTTTTTTATTTCATTTATGTTTATTATTACCTTTTAACATTATATTTATATTTTGTTTTCTATTTTGTTTATTATTAATAAAACTTACCAACCAAACGCGTTCAAGTTTATATTTAGCTTTAAACGTCAATGTAATTTTATTAAAATTTGTTATCTTCAAAATTTAATTAAATTTAAAGATTTTATCAATTTTGTAATATAAAAAGAAATTGTCACCAAATCAGTTCTTTCTAACTCTACTTCAAATTAATTTGTATGTAATAATTCGTAATAAAATACAATTTAAATTAAATTTTATTGCCTAGTATCTATCTTTCCGATGCTCTGAAATCATTTCTATCATCAATATCCTTCCCAGGCTGATAATTTCGGCTCCTCATTTTTACCTTTGTCAATTCCAAGACCAAGAAAATCCTTCTCGGTTGTACCCCCAACTAATTTAGATCCTTTCAAGTTAATTAATATAGTCGTCGTAAAGTATTGACAGTTAATTTCATGTAAAACCGAGATCACAGATTTCAGGATTTGTGGATTTTAGATAAAATCAAGTTGTTGCCAGTTGAAAAAAATATGAAAAACATGAAAAGCCTTAATCTTAATTATTATTTGCAAACTGGGTCCAAAATAAAAAGTTGCCTATTGAAAAACCAACAGTACCCCCACTACCCCTAACACATACAATATTTTTTTGAAAAATACACACATTTGTATAATTGAAAAATATTTTTATAGATATAAAAAAATAACATTTTGATGACAAATACTGTTGAGTAGTAGATAAATTCATCTCAATTTTTAACTAAGGAGAAATGTTTTTCAAGATATTACAAGTAGTTTTAAAAAATATAAAAAAGAAAAAAAAACGAAAAAGTTCTATGAACATTAGCTTGTTGATGTGCATTGTTTTTTACTTTTTATTTTAAAAGGGAAGGAGAAAAAAGGGCATTTCATTTATTTAAGTACATAATAAAAAACGGTATTATTACAATTAAACTTTTTTCCAGGAACAAAACATAATACCCTGATCAACAACACAATTTATATTTTTCATCATTCTTTAAAAAAATAACCTTGCCAAAAAAGTGCATTAAACCATTACAATATATTGAAATTTGATTGTAATGACATTCGATGTATCTCAAATGAATATTATTAAAGTATTGAACACCAGTTATTTAAGTGATACTGAATGTCTTTTGTATGAAATAATCGGTAGAAAAAAAATGTATACAGCAACAATATGAAACTACACTCAGAAAATATTCAAAAATTGGGGCAATAAAACTGTACAGGACTTATTTTACACTACATATTGTAAATCTATTCAGTTTTATAACTTTAATTTTACTAAACATTTTCTGAGCGTAATTATCATAGAATAAACTCCAAAACTCAACATTGAATGTGATTTTAGGATGTGCCTATGCAATTAATATACAAATGCCTAAAAAATAAATTAGAAAAAAATGAATAATCCGAATAACATTCTTAGATTTCACTTACATACATCAGTGATATAAGTGATTTCTGATAAATTTTAAGATTTACTCAATCACACTCAGAGTGCATCATTCAAATTGTAAAAATGATACTAATAATTTTACATTAAAAACTGTAATGATGGTTTTAATAGAGAAATTTATTAATTTGAACATTATTTTTGAAAAGCTAAAATTTAAAAATATTTTGATTTTGAGATGAAAACTTCGGATAATAATAAATACAGCAAATATTTTTATATCTTAATCTAACTATGGCATTTTTTAGGCATGCTGTCATTTTACACGACCCCGTGGTCAATCGTAGATATCTTTTTCAATATTTTTATTTAATTTAATTAACAAATAAAAAGTATCAACTTGGGCCTCCTAATCACCACAGAGTTTCAATATTCTCTATAAAAATACAAAAAATCATAAGAATAAAAACAATTTATAAAAAAATACTTGTGAAAATAAAACATCTAAAAAAACCTAAAAATTTCTATTAAAAAAAATCTGCTATAAATGAAGTCGAAGAATATTGCAATAGCATTTAAATGTTGAATCTAAGATGTTTTTGTTTGAAGTATTTTTAGATATTTTCAATTTTTGAAGACGCTATTTTCACTAGAAAGTGTAAATATACTAGCAAAAGTATAAAATATAATAATATATAATGGATTATTAAAAATTCATAAAATATCATGTAATATTAGTTAACATACCTTCCACAATAACGACACAACTAGTTTCGTCCGTTCCATGCTTGTTGGTAGCTAAACATTTATATTTGCCACTATCTTCTGGTTTGCAGTCCACAATCTCCATAGTCACCACTCCATCAGAATGTGTCATAGGATACTCAATCTTGGACAATTCTTTGCTATTCTTAAACCATCTGACAGATGGTGGTGGTTTACCGCTTAAGCAACATAACAATTTGCAAGTCTGTCGTATTTGCATGACACGCGGTCGAAGAAGGAAAGTAAAGTCTGGTGCAGATTCAGTAGTTTCCATCCAACAGTGATAAGGCAGAGGTTCTCTTCGCCTTTGAGCCAAAGCTTCTTGTCTGTAGGCTGGAATTTCTTTTGGTAACGCTGAAACAGTGAAATTTAATATAAAAATAATTTCATTTTAAAAAATGAATAAATCTTTTAAATTGATTTTGTTCTTTCCACTTACGTTGCACATTTAAGAATACAATTTCTTCTCTGTAACCATAGTGATTTTCAGCACGTATGACATATTCTCCTCTGTCATCAAGTTTTACTCTGTTGATAATGAATGTGTAATTGTCGCCATTGTAGCGTTTCATGAATTTCACGGACTGCCGCAATTCCATGTTATTATGGTACCATGTTAGAACAGCTGGAGCCACTGCAATAACTCTACATGTAAACTTAACACTTTGTCCTTCATAAGCAAATGCACTTTGTGGTTTAATAATAAATCTTGGAGCCGCTTGTCTGCGATCAATAACAGTATCCTGGATTTTATATTTTTCGATGAGCAACTTTCTCAGGGATGAATATTCTGCTAGCCGGCCGATGGGTAACACATATTTCTCCCATGCTTCATATTTGGATCGGAGTTTATTTCTGAAGTTGATATATTTGCTGGACGCAATAACCTTGGTTCTGTTACTGTGATCTCCGGTCAGCCATGGATGCATTAAACACTCGTGAGCGGTCATGCGCTTTCTGTTACAAAATTAACAAAATTATTTTATAGAAAAATTGAATGTTTCATTGAAATCAAAGTAACAATTAAATTAAAAACAAACTTACTCTTTATTCTTAATCAAAAGTCTTCTAATAAAATCTTTTCCTTCGTCTGAAACATCTCGGAAGGCTTCTTCGTCAAAGTCCCAGTCGCAGGCTTTAACATTTTTCAGGGTCTCGATATCATTATCTCCGGCAAATGGAGAAAGACCACTCAACCTAAACCAGTATATTAAAAAAAGAAACACAATAATACAACGATTTAGTTGAAACTTAGCACAAAGTCGGGTATTTAAATAAAGCGTATTATTTCAATATTAAACTTACAAAACATAGGCCAATACACCACAGGCCCACATGTCTGTGTAGAAGCCAACTGGTTCCCGTTCTACTATTTCAGGAGCTGCAAATTCAGCTGTTCCTGTACTAATTTTTACAATTTCATTTGGATCGAGTCTTGTTGCAAGGCCAAAGTCAATGAGTTTGACGTTTGTACTGTTTCGAGTTTGACACATAATGTTTTCAGGTTTGATATCTAAAAGTTGGATTGAAATGTTAATATTTAAGTTTATGCATATAATAAATGTATAAGTTGACAGAATTGATATTTTACCAAGGTGAATAATATTCTTCTCGTGCATATGCTTCACAGCCTCACAAATTTGTCTCATGTAATTAATTACTTCTGCTTCTGACATCGAATATCCTTCAGCTGTTATTCTTTCAAATAGTTCTCCACCAGACAAACTGTAAAATTGAAGGTCAATTAATTTGTATGCTTAGTTACGTATATAAATATTAATTAAAGAATATAAATGATAACTTACAATTCAAAAATTAGTACCATTTCATCGTCATCTTCAAAAGCATCGTGCAAATTGATTAACTTAGGATGATGCAACTGATTCATAATGTCTATCTCTTTTCTAATAAGTTCCTTTTCCATTAGATGTGAAACTGGAATAAATTTAGCTGCGAAAATGTTTCCAGTAGCTCTTTCACGACATCGGTGTACCACTCCAAATGCACCAGTTCCTATTTCTTCTAAGATATCATATCTGTCGTACACCGAAATATGTTTGATTTCAACAGGTTGAGGATGATATCTGCTGTACACATCAAATACAAATTGATCATAATCACTGACTTTTTCGTCACTCTTTCCACGTATTTTCTTGCCAGTCGCATCAACATCATATTCCTTCTTCTTGAACTCTCGTTTGACAACACTCTTCATTGTTATCAGTGGTGTAACTTCGCTGGGTTCAGAACGTCCGTACACATTTTCAGCAAACACGCGGAAGTCGTACTGACGACCTGCACTTAAACTAGATACAGCCATGGTGCAAACTCGAGTGCTTCCAACACGAATCCAAGTAGACATAGGTGATTCACGTTTTTCAATAAGATAGTTGGTGATGTTGCTTCCTCCATCCCAAACTGGTGGTTTCCAAGAAAGAGCAAGTGAATCGTGACCAATATTATCAATAACTGGAAATCTTGGAGGATCTGGTCTATCGCTGATCTGTATCTTGATAATAGCTGTATCCTGACCAAGTTCATTTTCAGCTGTAAGACGGTATGGTCCTGAATCCATCTTGCTTGCATCAAGTATAGTAAGAACTGCGTGTCTGTCTTTAAGTTCCACCAGATAATGACCACCAGACTCAATACTTTCCCCTTCGCGGTGCCAGTGGACTTTTGGTTTCGGGAATCCAGTAAATGGTATCTTAATGACAACATTGGAACCTTTATCGAAGAATGCAGTGTCACGGAATCGAGGAGGTACATTCAGTTTAGGTGGTGTCATGATAAACAATTCACCCTTTGAGGTCTTGGCTCCGCATTTGTTAACTGCTCTACACAAATATTCATCTGCATCTTCTCCAAAAACGTCATTTACAATGAGATTGTGAACTTCACCCTCAGAATAGATGTTGTATCGACAACCACTACTAATTTCACGTGCTCCTTTGAACCAGGTGATAGTTGGTTTGGGTACCCCAGTAATGGCACATCTGAAGTGAGCATTATGATTTTGCACGCAATTAACGTTACCAAGAGGTTTAATGATTTGCGGTGCTTTAAGCTGTTGTGGATCTTTGATCTTGACAGATGTAGAAGCTGTCGATGCTGGACTGAGACCGGCTTCGTTTTGAGCAAATACGCGGAATTCGTACTGTCGATCTTCGATAAGATTGTGAACGTTGATTTGATTTGTGAGACTAATAATTGGATTACAACGTTGCCAAGCTTCGCCACCTACTTCACGTTTATCAATCCAGTAACCTTGGATACGAGATCCGCCATCTGTTTCGGGTTTCTCCCAGGTGAGATTAACAAAGTCACCTCCAATTTCAGTAACTTTCGGAGTTCCAGGTGGACCTGGAGGATCGAATGGCGCTTTGGCTTTGATTGGACTGGTGCCTTCTAAGGCTGGACCGATTCCGTTGTCATTGGCTGCCATCACCCGGAAAAGATATTCTTGTCCCTCTGACAAGCCTTGGGCTGTGAAAGTGGTATCTCTGCAGTAAGAGGATATTGTGATCCAGTGGGTGTGTGTCACATCTTTACGTTCAAGGACGTAGTGCAAGATCTTCAAACCACCATCGTATTTCGGAGGATGCCAGGACAACGTGCACACATGTTTGTCGATGTTTGTGATATCCAACGGGCCAGTTGGAGGTCCAGGTAAACCGGTAACATGGACGTTGAATGTTCCAGTGACGCTACCACTATGATTTTCAATAGTGACTCCGTAAGCGCCTTCGTCATCTTTTTCGATGTCTTTAATGAAGATAATGATGTAATCATCGAAGATAGTAAACTTGAGATGAGCAGACTCAGAAACTTTTCTTCCATTTTTGGTAAGAGTGACATCCATTGGTTGATCTCCAGCGTAGTATATTTTGATTTTAGTGTTATCACCTTCTGGCAAGTAAACATCATCTGGCATACGGTCAATTCTTGGAGGAGCTCCAATTTTCAGTCTGGTGCTACTGTTGACGTACCCTACTGCATTGGTGGCTTGACACGTGTAGTCACCTTCATCGGTTTCACTGATGTCGGATATCACTAGTCTGAAAATTCCATCAACACTTTCAATGTGAAAACGACCACCAATAGTCAATTCTCGGCCATTCTTCAGCCAGCGAGCAGTTGGCATTGGTTTTCCAATTGCTGCACATTCCAAGACATGTGTCTTTCCAAGTGGAACACCAGTAAACATTGGCAAAGGCTTGATAAATTCAGGCTTCTGACCACCTTCAACTTCGCAAATCTTGACTGGAGTTGTACAAGCGCTGGGTTCTGATCTACCCGCTGCGTTGTTTGCGAATATTCGAAACTCATAATCTCCTTTTTCTATCAAATGCATTACAGTATATTCGAGATCGGTAACATTATATTCATTACATTTGGCCCAAACTGCACTTCCAATCTCACGTTTTTCAACCACATAACCTGTGATACGGCTACCACCATCAGAAGCAGGTGCTTCCCAAGCAAGGTCAACATAGTTTCTGCCAACTTTAATAACTTGTGGATTTCTTGGCGCGTCTGGTACATTAAACTTGCTTCTCAATTTGAATGGTATTGAGTTTGCACTTGGCTTACTAAATCCAGCAGCATTTTTCGCTCTGACCCGGAATTCGTATTCGCGACCACTCATCAAATTGTAAACATTGAATGTATTATTTTTAACGAGATAATCATTAGCAGTTCGCCAATTGGGATCATCAGCAGGATCACGGAATTCCAATTTGTAGCCTTGAATTGCCGATCCACCATCAGAGAATGGTCGATCCCAGGTGACAGTGATGCTTGTGCTGTCATAGTCGATGACTCGAGGTTTACCGGGTGGATCGGGAACTGTGAATGGATATTTCGCAGTGATTGGATCGTCGGCCATCAATGGATCAGAAATTCCATATTGATTTTCTGCTCGAATTCGGAAATTGTATTTTCTGTTGGGTTCTAATCCAAATACATCGTAATGTGTATGCCTGGCAAAACTGCTTAATTTTACCCAATACTAAAACAGATCAAGATTTTGATTAATTAATATGCTCTATTGAAATGGAATGACATTTCATTAACTTTTATCTGCAAGTATTACTTACACCAACTGGCTCTAATCTTTCAATAATGTAATTTGTAACAGGTGAACCACCATCGTCGTATGGTGGTTTCCAAGATAGTGAACAAGTTTCTGGAGTAATATCTGATATATCTAAAGGACCTTGAGGTGGAGATGGTTTATCTATAATGGACATAATGCGTTACATAAGTAGATACATTTTTTTGTATACAACATTTGTATACAACATCATAAATTGGAAAAGTAAGATAGAAAAAGATGCGTAAAATGCATTTATAGTTTTACATACCAACAACAAGCACTTTGCATGTAGCAGAATCTGTTCCCGCAATATTAGTCAAATATATTGTATAATTTCCAGTATCACTTCTCTTAGCTTTACGGTTCATAAATTGAGAAGCTACGTCACTAGTTTCGAATTTGATTCTGTCATCGGTATACACATCTTCTCCATTAATGCACCAATGTGGTTTAGGTTTCGGTGACGCAGTGTAAGGTACAGTGATGGTGAATGGTTCACCAGCAATCACTGTCATATCGCGTATGCTAAGATCACTGGTAATCTTAGGTGGTGCTGTAATAAGGTAATCATTATAAGTACAATGAAAACTGGTATTTTATTTGAAATTAAATTAGTTCACTTACAAGTTGGTGCACACGCTCGAATAGTTTCAGAGCTTGAACTCCATGGACCTTGCCCAGCAGCATTAACAGCTGCCACACGGAATTCATAGTCGTGATTTTCAATAAGACCCGGTACCCTGAAAAATTTTTGTTTAAATTAAAATTTTTTTAACATAAGTGTAAGAATAATGAGTTCACTTAATGAAACTTACTTATAAGTTGTTTCTGAAATAAGTGCAGGTGTTGCTTTAATCCATTTCTCTTCACTGATAAGACGTTTTTCAATAACATATCCAGTGATTGGTGATCCTCCATCGTGTCGGGGTCTGGTCCACGTAATAGTAATACTGTCTTCTGTGGTTTCAACTCCGCGTGGAGCTCCGGGAGCACCTGGAGGATCAAACGGATATCTGGCTTTTATAGGATCAGTCGTTGTAACTGGATCAGATGTTCCATATTGATTTTCAGCCATGACTCGGAATTCGTAGGTTGACCCAACTGTTAAATTCCTAACTCGTACAAATGTACTTGTAACACAGGTGCTGACCTATTAACAAATTTGTGGATTAAAATAACCTATAATATAAAATATGTAGAAAATTTTTTAAATTTTTTCTTAACGGTACCTTTGTCCAGCTGAACGATTTAGGTTCTTTACGTTCAATAACATAATTAGTAACTTCTGCACCACCATTGTCTCTAGGTGGGTTCCAAAAAAGAGTAAGAGCATCCCCAGCAAATTCATCAGCTCGCAGATTTTGTGGCGGACTAGGCCTATCAAGAACTCGAACATTTACTGTGGCTGTATCGAAACCAGCCGAATTTCGTAACTGTAATCGATATTGGCCACCATCAGAACGACGGCAATTCTTAACCACCAAACTTGCATAATCATCTGCCAACTGACAGTGTACACGAGGATCTGTCTCATCCTTAGGAACATCATTTGCAAGCCACATAGCCGTTGGTTTGGGGAAACCAATGTATGGGACATGAATTGAAAAGTCTTCTCCAGCCCGAACTGTGATATCTCTAACTCCACTAAGATCCATAACTGGTTTATTAGGCTGTTCTTCAATAACAATAGGAGCACTTTGTCGACTTGGAGGACTCTTGCCAATATCATTGACAGCAATAATACGGAATAAGTACTCTTCACCTTCCTTGAGTTTAGGTACGGTGAAAACAGTTGTAGGTACTGGCATACCATTGACGTCTGACCATTCTTCGTCTGCTCTAGCAAATCTCTGTTGAATAATGTATCCTCTAATCTTAGCACCTCCATCGTGACGTGGGGGTCTCCAGGATAAAGTAACAGAGTCTTTTGTAATTCGGTCTGCCTTCGGTTGTTCAGGTGCATCAGGTGGTACTAAAATTGAATTCATTCAAGTTAACATTTTTATTAATAAAATTTAATTGTAAACTTTTAGAATTCATTGTAATATTAGAAAATAAAGTTCACCTCGTTGGTGTCCAGCAGTAATTGGTTCAGTTGGTTTGCTAGGCTTACCAGGGCCAGCTTCATTGACAGCAATTACTCTGAATTCATAACGAGAACCTTCGTGCAAGTCTTGCACAGTAAATGATGTATTTGGAGTTGGATAGCTGTTAGCTTTCATCCAGTCACCACCTCGTTCTCTTTTCTCCACAATGTAACCTTTGAATCAAAGTAAATTAAATTAATTATCAATTTTGACGTATAAATTAATAACAAATAATTATCTTTACTTACCAGTAATTGGTTTTCCTCCTGTATTTAATGGAGGAGTCCACGTCAAACTGCAAGTGTTTGGTGTGTAACCCAATATTTCTGGTTGACTTGGTGCATCCGGAGGATCGAATGGGCTCTTTGCTATTACTGGTTTTCCTTCCAAAGGTTCAGAAACACCGTACATGTTTTCTGCACGAACTCGGAAAACATATTTTTTGCCATCGACCAAACCTTTAGCAATGAAATGAGTCGTTGGACAATAACCAGGACACTGAAAACGAAAAATTAATTAATCATTTCTAATGAAATAATATTTAACAATGGTTGGAACTGCAAGTGTTTTATAACTTACTTGATGCCAGTTGTCAGTTCCAAAGTCAGCAACTTCTACAACATAGTTGGTAATATCAGAACCACCATTATCCGTAGGTGGACTCCACGACAAAGATACACTGTCTTGAGTAGTTGCAGTGTATTGGATTGGACCAGTTGGAGGTCCTGGTTTGTCAACAACAATAACGTCAATATCAGCAGAATCTCTGCCATATTCATTTGTTGCGCTTATCGTGTATTTTCCAGCATCATCTCGAACTGATTTGTCAATCAACAATTGCGTCCTATCACTCTTAGTTTCAGTCGAAATGCGCAATGTTTCAGCAACTTTGAGTTTGTTCTTGGTCCATTCAATAGTTGGTGTTGGTGCACCAGACATTGGAATATTGATATTGATTGGTTCACCAGCACGTACTTTAATCTTCCGACCAATTAGTGCGTCCAAGTGAAGCTTGGGTTTCTCTCTCATAGGTTTAGCAGTAAACACTGCAGAAGTTTCACTAGGTTTGCCCGCTCCAGCAGCATTGATAGCTGTGACTCTGTATTCATACTGGTGACCTTCAGACACATGATCATCGTAATATTCAGTTGGTTTGATTGGCTCTTTATTTAGTTTTATCCAGCGACCAGTAGCGCGGTCACGTCTTTCAACGTCATATCCAATGATCTTCGATCCACCGGTAATGATTGGTGGTGTCCATTCGATCTTGATGTGATCTTTGTCAGCATCGGTGCACTCAGGTTTTCCAGGTGGTCCAGGTACCACTGAAAAAATAATAATTAAATTGTCATATATGAAGAAAATACTATTTTTTATGAGCTAAAATATAAGTAAGCATAAACGTTCAAATTACCAAATTGATTTTTAGCTTTAACTGGTTTTTCCGTATTCAGAGGTTCAGAAATTCCTTGAAGGTTTTCTGCACATACTCGGAATTCATAGTTTGTACCCTCGATAAGTCTTGGGACTGTAGCATGGTTATATTTGGGATTGACATGAGTTACAGCAGGAACCCATCCACCGCCATGAGTTAAATCTCGTTTTTCAATTATATAACCAGTCAACTCACTGCCACCGTTATCTTTAGGTGGTTTCCAAGACAGAGTTACAGATTGACTGGTAACTTCTTCATACTCGAGAGGTCCTTCGGGCGGACTAGGTTTATCTAAAACAGTCAATTGAAAACTACCTTCGTCAACGCCACTGTCGTTCTTCAACATCAACGAATATTTGCCAGAATCGGATCTTTTGGCGTTTACAATGTGAACAATAGTATGATAACCGATTGAACCAATGGTTCTTCGATCAGTTGATTCTATCGTTTTGGCTCCAATGCTCCAAATAACTTCTGGTATTGGTTCGCCGACAAAATCTACATCGATATGGAATATATGACCTGCCTTGATACGAATGTCTTGAAGCGGAGTTTTGATTTTCGGAGCCACTAAAAATTGAATGAGATGAGTATACAAAATATATATATATTATCATGTTTAATATGTATGAAAGAACTTACAATAACGAGGCTTAGCAGTAACCAAATCACTAGGCTCAGATGGTTCGGATTGTCCTGCAGCGTTCACAGCAATTACTCGGAATTCATACTCTTGACCTTCCGTTAATTCTGGTACAGTGGCACTTGTTTGATTTGGTGGAACATGAACAGCGTTGGTCCAATAAGGATTACCCTTCTCTTTCTTTTGAATAATGTAACCAGTAATAGGTGAACCTCCGTCGTTTTCTGGTGCTGGCCAATCGATATCCACATGGTCTCTATCCCAATCAACAATTCGAGGTTTACCCGGAGCATCAGGTTCATCGAATTCGTTCTTCGCAATAATACTTCTTTCAGTTTCAAGAGGATCTGATTCACCAACAGTATTTACTGCTTTGACTCGGAAATAGTATTCTTTTTTATGAACCAATCGGCTTACTTCGTGTTTCGGAATCATACTCATTCCAGCATCAGACCACGTTCCACGAGAAACGTCCATCTTTTCAATAATGTAATGCAAAATAGGAGTACCACCGTTATCCTTTGGTGGCATCCACGATAAATGACAACTTTCTTTTGTAATTGCACTGATATCAAATGGCTTTTGAGGTATTGATGGCCTATCAATAACTGTTACATTTGCACCAGCGCTGAAAAATAAAAATTAAACTTATTTTCTGAGAAACAACTCAACCATTTTAGATATACAAATTTTTCCTTTTAAATTTCACACTTTTATGTTCAGTAAAATACCCTACCTGAAAGTGCCTAAATCGTTTGTTAATGTCAGTGTATATCTTCCAGTATCACTTCGCACTGCGAAAGGAATTTCAAACATAGTGTTTATATTCGTTGTGTATATTTCATGCCGTTCATCAGCAGAAACAGTCTCATTGTTGATAGTCCATTTTGCAACTGGTTTGGGAGATGCTTCAATCGGAATGTCATAACTAATTTTCTGACCGGCACGCACAACCAAATCGTGCAAAAGATGTCTGTCGAAGCTTGGTTTAACTGTAAAATATAATATATAGTTACTAATTTGTGTATTTATAAACAAATCATAATTTAAAAAAATATAATAATTTACCATAGCGAGCTTTTGCCACGATTGGTAAGGATGGATCGGAAGGTTCACCAGGCCCAGCTTTATTTACTGCAATGACTCTGAATTCATATTCTTGACCTTCAGTGAGTTCAGGAACAGTAGCTGCAAGTTTATTGTCGGGTAACTCAACGGCCTTTTCCCATTGACCGAATTTGGGTCTCTTTTCAATAATATAGCCAGTGATTGGAGATCCACCGTCCCTTTTTGGAGCAGTCCATTCCAGGTCAACTCGGTCTTTGTCCCAGTTAACGATAGATGGAATACTTGGTTTTTCAGGTCTATCGAATGGATCCTTAGCAGTAATGCTCTCAAGACCAGTCAAAGGTGCGGATTCGCCTTGCTTGTTAACAGCTCTGACTCTGAAGTTGTATTCATGGAATTCAATTAAGTGTTCAATTCTCGCTTCAGTATCAGTAGCCTCAGCAATTGGTACCCATCGCATATTTTCGGCGTCCATTTTTTCAATGGTATAATATAAGATATCAGAGCCTCCATCATCTTTCGGTGGTCTCCACTGCAAATTGCAATTGGCTTTCGTAACATCGCTGATTCTGAGAGGTCCTTCTGGAGGCGATGGTACATCCAGTACAGTGACATTAAGAGTAGCCGAATCCTTGCCGTTTTTGTTACGTGCCTCCAAAGTGTACACGCCAGAATCTGAACGCTTAGCTTCAAATACGCGCACCTTGGTGTTGTAATCTTCATTTACTATTTTTATACGGTCGCTGGCATCAACCACGTTGCCCTTCAGAGACCATTCTTTCTTTGGTGGCGGTTCACCACTTACAGGGACATCGAAGTCAAACAAAGCTCCTGCTTTGACCTTAACATCAAGCATATAATTTCTATCGATCTTAGGCGGAACTGAAATTGTAAACATAAACAATGTTATAATTAGTTATTATGATAATATTTTCTACTATTTTAAATGTTTAATAGATTGTATTTTTTAATTTAAATGTTTCATCGTTAAATTGTTACAAATTTTTAAAAATTTGCAATATTACGAAAAACATCTAAATCAACATTAAATTAATTCATTTTTCAAACAATCTAATTTTACATATATCTTTTAAGATTTATAATTAGTATAAAATAATTGTCTATAATATTTTATAGGTATAAATTTACAAAAACTGTATACTTGAAAATATTGTACATTTTAAAAGTTATATTATTTAAAAAAATTATTTTAATGAAATTTATTTAACATGATTTAAAAACCGAATATTCTTGTCAAGCTATAATTTTGCCTTAATTATTAATTTGTAATATATATTTTATATAATGAAAAATTAGTTTAAACAATTCAGATTCACAATAATTTAAACAATTTGACAATATTTTCGTTAATGTTAAGCATAATGTTTAACAAAGTTCTTAAAAATAACTTTCTGTATAAAAATAGTAAAGTATATTTTTCTTACAATTAAAATGTAATTAACTAACTTTTATCTTTGTTATTCGATTTAAAACTGTACGATTATTTTTCATGGACAATTTGTTTAATTGATAATAATTTTCAATATTTGAATTTAACATTTTCAATCGAATATTCAAGCACTTATTCATTTACTCGTCTTTTATAGTTTTACTCACTTTTAATCTGATCTTCCATAATTTTTATATTAAAAAAATTTTTTTGATAAATCAATCTTTAACATAATTGTTTGCCTGAACAAGAAGACAACCGTACTAAATTGAGCTTAGAATAACTGTACTCAAGCGTATCAAATGCTGCGGAAGTAAAGTAACATCAACCTTCCTAATTGTCACGTGATTATTTTGGTAATAGTTACAAATGTATAACACATAAGTTATTAATAATATGAATAAAAATTGTACATGACATATATTTTTAAGAATAAAAGATGTAAAAGATTTTGTTTTCTAATATCTAACATTATAAAAATTATACTTACGGTTCTTCGGTCTCGCAACATGTGGTTTGGTTGCATCCGAAGGTTCTCCAGGACCAGCTTTGTTCACTGCTCTGACTCGGAACTCATATGGTGTGCCTTCTATTAAATCGTCCACTCTACCAGTGGTTACATCTCCTTCGATTTCAGCAGCTTTTTCCCAAGTTGGGCTATATTTATCTCGTTTTTCAATAATATAGCCTGTGATTGGAGATCCACCATCACTCATAGGGCGATTCCATTTAAGTTGTACAAAGTCCTTATCGTAATCTTCAATTGTTGGCACACTCGGTTTTTCTGGCGCATCTACATCAAATCAAATAAAGATATAATATGTTTCAAAAAAGATTTTATAATTCAAGAAATAAACAAAACAGTTTATCATATACTTCAATTTTATCTAGCATATCTTACCGAATGGATTCTTGGCTTCAATGCTAGTTTGAGTAGCAAGTGGTTCAGATTTTCCTTGTTTGTTGACAGCCCGAACACGAAACTTGTATTTGTGATTAGGAATAAGTCCATCAATTTGTAAATCAGTTTGTGGACCTTCAGTTTCACCTGCTGGTACCCATCTTCCTGTGTTTTCATCCAACTTCTCAACAACATATTTTTCGATTGGACAACCACCGTCATCCTCAGGTGGCTTCCAAGACAATTTGCAACCTTCCGCAGTGACGTCCGCAACTTTCAACGGTCCTTCAGGTGTTCCTGGCTTATCAAGTACAATTACAGTGACATAAGCGATGTCTTTACCATTGATATTCTCAGCCATAATAGTGTACTTTCCAGATTCAGCACGAGTGGCCATTCTGACATTCAAGTTCGTATTATAATCAACATCTTTGATTTTAACTCTTTCTGAGGTTTTAACATCTCTGGGTCCCAAAAGCCACCTTGTTTGTGGAACTGGTTCTCCGCTAACTTTGACATCGAATACAAAGTTTTGACCAGCCTTTATCTTCATGTCAATGAGATTAGTGCGATCAATCTTTGGAGCTACATTTCGTGGTTTGGCATAAATAGTAGGCGTTGGGTCTGAGGGTTCACCAGGACCGGCTTTATTAACAGCTCGTACTCTAAATTCATATGGTTGACCCTCAATCAAATCAGGTACCGTGGCTCTTGTAATACCTTCTGGAACTTCAACAGCTTTTTCCCATTCTCCATATTTATCTTTCTTTTCAATTATGTAGCCTGTGATTGGAGAACCACCATCGTTAAGAGGAGGTGTCCATTTAAGATCCACATGATCTTTATCCCAGTCGGTGGCTTGTAAGTTGCCTGGTTTACCTGGTTCATCTGAAATATTAACATGTTAACATTATCTTCTATACATTTTTGGACCAAAAGCGAGCATAAGTTATACAACAAACTCTTGGTTCTTTACCGAATGGATTCTTAGCTATAATTGTTTGTTCTGCTTCCAGAGGTTCAGATTCGCCTTCCGCATTAACAGCAGAAACTCGGAATTTGTATTCTTTGCCAGGTGTTAGTCCCGTTACTTCCAAATCTATAAAAAGGTTTTTTAAAATTAAGATTAACAGCAAGAAACCAGAAAATCAAATAAAAATATCTACACAAGAAAAAAACAAATTGTTTTCACGCAGTGTTATTTACTAATTATTTTTAACATTCTATTCAGAAATCGACCTTTTCAATAATTAACTTACTAGGTTCAGTAGATCTTCCACAAGGTACCCAACAACCAGTTTCGGGATCCATTTTATCAACCTGGTAATATTCTACAGGCAAACCACCGTCATCAATAGGACGTTTCCATTTAAGTTTACAACCTTCTTTATGAACATCTGATACTTGTAGCGGTCCTTCTGGAGCAGTTGGTTTGTCGGTGACAGTGACATGAACTGTTGCGGTATCTCTGCCAGAAGTATTATGAGCGGAAACTGTATAATCTCCAGTGTTTTCACGTTTTACTTGCCGGACAATCACTTTTGTATTATAATCAGAATTATCAATATATACAGTTTTACTAGGCAACAATGGAGAAGTCGCAAATCGCCAATCAACCGTTGGAGGAGGTTCACCAATAATATTGACATCAAATTTAAGTGTTGAACCAGCTGACAATGTAACATCTTTTAATGTTCGGCGATCAATCTTTGGTGCCACTGTAATAATAATAAAGTAAACGATAGTATTTTTAAATTAATAATATAATATAGACTTATAATATAAAAAAACAGTGTATGAGTTTTGGAAAACTTACAGAAACGAGGTTTAGCAATAAAGTTCTTGCTAGCATCACTAGGTTCTGATTGCCCAGCCTTATTTATAGCAATGACTCTGAATTGATATTCATTGCCTTCAATAAGTCCGTGAATTTGAGCTTTAGGAATGGGTACATCAGTTTCAAGAGCTTTCTCCCACATGCTACTATATTTATCTTTCTTCTCAATAATGTAACCAGTGATAGGAGTTCCGCCATCGCTTACTGGCTCAGCCCAAGCGAGGTCCACTTGATTGGCAGTCCAGTCAACAGGCTCTGGTATTCCAGGAACAGACGGAATAGCTAAAAAATAATGTAAGTTGAATTTATAAGCATTTTTGAATAATTTAACTTGTCTTGCTTGTCAAATATAAAATGTATACTTACTAAATGGATCTTTAGCAACAATAGTTCCGTAAGTTTCAAGTGGCTCTGATTCTCCTTCTTTGTTCAGAGCTTTAACTCTAAATTTGTATTCATGTCCAGGAGTTAAACCTTCCACTTTCATTTCAGGTATTGAAGATCGACCAATTGGTAACCAGACTCCAGTTTCTGTATCGAATTTTTCGACCAAATAACCTTCGATAGGTTCACCGCCGTCATCCTTAGGTTTCTTCCACTTGAGAGTACAGCCATTTTTATTAATATCAGACACTTCAAGAGGGCCTTCGGGTTTTTCAGGTTTAGCTGAAATGGTTTAGATGCAATTAAGTTAACTATATTCTTTTTTTTACATAAAAAAATAATAAATAATAATTTAATCAAATGAAATCAATCAATACTTACATACGACAGTAACTTCAACTTCAGCCGTATCATTACCATATTTATTTGTAGCTGAAATTTTATATATTCCCGAATTTTTTCTTTCAGGTTTTTCATTAAAAAATTTAGTATTGTTTGGCACATTTTCAATTTTACTATAACTTGTGATTATGATAGTTTTATTATTAAGTTGCCAAGATACATCTGGTGCTGGTTCACCAGCAATATTAACATTGAATCGAATAGGCTGTCCCTCATGTATAACGAGATCGTGTAACATTTTACGGTCAATCTTAGGTGGAACTGCATAAAAAACATAATATCAAATTTTCTTTTATAATGTTAATTTTGCTATAAAAACTAGTTTAAAAAATAATACTGACGTCTTCTGCATTTTGCAACAATTCCTTTACTAGTATCAGATGGTTCTCCAGGACCTGCTGCATTCACAGCTTTGACCCGGAATTCATATTCAACTCCTTCATCTAAGTTGTCAACGCGGCCTTTACATTCCGGAGAACTGGTTTCCAATGCTTTGATCCATTTTGGAGTACCTTTTTCACGTTTTTCAATAATATAACCAGTTACAGGAGATCCACCATCTTTAAGAGGCTTCTCCCATTTGAGGTCAATATGATCTTTATCCCAATCAGTTGCTTCTGGTCTGCCAGGAGGTCCAGGTTCATCTAAACAATACAAAAATTGTTATAAAACTTTCAACTTTTAACTCTTTATTAAAAATTATATTATAATATTTTTCCTCACCAAATGGATTTTTAGCTATAATATCTTGCTCAGTAACCAAAGGTTCTGATTCGCCTTCTGCATTAACTGCTGCTACACGGAATTTGTACTCTTGACCAGGTACAAGATTTTCAACATCCATTTTCGGTTCTTTACATCGTCCAACTGGTATCCACCTGCCAGATTCTGTGTCCATTTTTTCAACAACATAATGCTCGATTGGCACTCCACCATCATCAAGAGGTGGATTCCACTTAAGACTGCAACCCTCTTTATGGACATCAGAGACTTTAAGTGGTCCTTCAGGTTTACCAGGTTTGTCTAACACAGTAATTGTCACAGTTGCTTCATCTTTACCAGAATCATTTTCTGCTTTTAATGTTAAAATACCAGTGTGTGCTCTCACAGCAAATGGTACTATAAACTTTGTTCTATAATCTTCAGACTCAATGTTTATACCATCTTTATCTTTAACTTTAGCTTTATTCAGCAGCCAAGTCTTTGTTGGAGGAGGTTCACCGGTAACTTTTACATCCAATTTAATGTGATTTCCTGCTTTAACTGTGATATCTTTCAACGTGCTACGATCAATCTTAGGTGCAGCATGGCGATCTCTGGCAATAAGAGTGTCACTTGGTTCACTCGGTTTACTTTGTCCACCCTTGTTAACAGCTTTAACTCGGAATTGATATTTTTGTCCTTCAATCAAATCACCAACCTTAGCTTTGTTTTTGTTACCAGGAACTTCTGCAACTTTTTGCCATTTTCCATATTGATCTTTCTTTTCAACAATGTATTTTTCAATAGGTGCACCACCGTCTTTTTTAGGAGGAGCCCATTCGAGATCAACATGATTTTTGTCCCAGTCTTTGAATTCTGGTTTACCAGGTGCATCAGGTTCAGCTTAAAAAGAAATAAGGTTTACCAATAAATAATCAATTCAAACGTTTTTAATTATATTTGAAAAATATATAATATTTTTATTGTATACATCTATAATTAAATTTTATAACTATACTTACAATAAGGATTTTTAGCTGTAGTTGGAATGGTTGTTTCTAAAGGATCAGATTCTCCTTCACTGTTAACAGCTTTAACTCGGAATTGATAATCTTTTCCTTCATTTAGTCCCGTTACATCAGCTTCTGTGCCTTTAGCTGTACCACATGGCACCCAACGGCCAGTGTCAACATCCATTCGTTCAATAACGTAGTGGTCTACTGGATTTCCACCATCGTCCTCTGGTTTATCCCATTTCAACTTACAACCTTCGGCAGTAACATCAGATACTTGTAGTGGTCCTTTGGGCTTGCTTGGTTTGCTAAGAATCTAAAATAACAATTGATATTATAAAATTTCGTGTCCAAGTTTAAATTTAGTACTTTTTTTAATAGTATAGAATTTCAATTAAATTGCTTAAGAATTTATTACCTGTACTTCAACTTCGACTTCATCTTTACCACTATTGTTCACAGCTGAGACAACATAAGTTCCTGAGTCTCCTCTTTGAACTTTATTGAGAATAAATGTTGTATGATAATCTTCATTCTCAATTTTAAGTCGGTCTTGAGTTTTAAGTACAACGTTTTTCAATTTCCATGTTATGACCGCAGGAGGTTCACCTTCAACATCAGCTTCCATTCGCAACAATTGACCAACTCGCATAGATTTCTTTTGTAGATTTTTACGGTCGATACGTGGAGCCACTGATATAACAACATAATAATAATATCTGTTATTGGATCTGATTAATCATTTAAAATTACATATGATAATGACTTACAAAATCTTGGTTTAGCTATAACACTCTTAGAAGTGTCACTAGGTTCACCGGGTCCAGCTTTGTTCACAGCAACAATACGGAATTCATATTCATGATTAGGTTCTATTCCATCTGTAACTTTAGCAACCGTACGATCTCCTGAGACTCTCATAGCATCAACCCATTGCCTACCCGCTTTATCACGCATTTGAATAATATAGTTTTGAATGGGAGCACCTCCATCATCTTTCGGTGGAGTCCATTCAAGATCCACAAAGTCCTTATCCCAATTTGTGAGTTCAGGCTTACCGGGTTTGCCAGGTTCGTCTAAGGAAAAAAAATTTTTTTAATCGGTCATAAATTATTGATTTATTAAAATTACGAAAGTCTAGTTTAGGTATATTTACCAAATGGATTTTTGGCAATTATAGATTTTTCGGTTTCCAATTCCTCTGATTCTCCTTCTTTATTAACGGCTTTAACTCGGAATTTATAAGGTTTGCCTTCTAATAAACCTGTGACATTAGCTTCAGGCTCTGTAGATCGACCACAAGGAATCCATTGTCCAGACATTGGGTCAAGTTTTTCAATTTCGTAATATTCAACAGGTGCACCTCCATCGTCTTCTGGTTTGTTCCATTTTAGTTTGCAACCATGTTTGGTTATGTTGGATACTTCCAAAGGACCCTAAACAGAATTCATAAAAAAATGCAAATTTATGTGAATTCAAGTATTAAAATTTAAAATATATTTTTACCTTTGGTTTACTTGGTTTCCCAAGTACCGTAACATTGACTTCAGCGACATCTTCACCGACTTCATTCTTAGCCCTGATGGTATAACAGCCCGTATGAATACGTTTTGTTTTAAGAATAAAGAACTTTGTGTTATAATCAATATTGTCGATACGAATTTGATCATCAGACACAAGTTCTTTTCCTTTGTAAGACCATGTTACCGTTGGTGGTGGTTCGCCAATGATATTGATATCGAGTGAAAGAGTCAATCCAACTTTGATTGTAATGTGTTCAAGATTCGTGCGATCAATATAAGGTTTCACTATAAATTTCAGAAAATTGTGTAAGTTAATTTAATTTATGACTTATTTTATATCAGAGTAATGGTTAATACTTACACCACCGAGCTTTCATTGTATGTGGAGTAGTGGCTTCGCTCGGTTCACTTTGTCCAGCTTTGTTCACTGCTCGTACTCTAAATTGATATTGGTTTCCTTCTTCTAACCTTTGAACAGTTCCTGTGCAAATAGGCCCTTCAACTTCTGCACATTTGGTGAAACTTGGTGCAAATTTGTCTTTACACTCAATAATATATCCAGTGATTGGAGCACCTCCATCTCTAAGTGGTGGTTCCCACTTAAGTTTGACCATATGTTCATTCCAGTCAATAATTTCAGGTAATCCAGGAACAGCAGGAACATCTAGCACAAAATAATTTTAATGTTATTTAATCGAAACTGAAATTAAGCTTTAAGAACAATGGAACTTTAAAATCGTATAATACCAAATGGATTTTTAGCTAAAATAGATCCATCTGTTTGTAATGGTTCGGATTCTCCTTCTTCATTGACAGCTTTAACGCGGAACTCGTATTTATGTCCAGGTTCTAAGCCAGTAATAGTATGCTCAGTTTTTTCAGGATCAACAATACCGGCTGGCACCCATCTTCCTGATGTAATATCCATTTTTTCGACGACATAACTAGATAATGGAAGACCACCGTCATCTTTCGGTTTATTCCATTTCAATTTACATCCCTCTTTATGTATATCAGTAACTTCTAGAGGTCCTTCGGGCTTGCCTGGTTTATCTGTTTAAAATATTTATTAAATTATTTTAATAATAATATAAATTCTTACTAAATAATTTTAAAATATATAAATAAAATAATATTAAAAGAATGTTTACTTTGACCAATCTTACCAAGCACGATGATCTCAACTTCAGCTTCATCTTGACCTGAGTCATTAACTGCTTTAATTGTATATTTACCAGTGTCCTTTCGACTAGTGTTAGATAATGTAAATTTAGTGTTATAATCTTCGTTATCAATTTTAATGTTAGCACTAGTAGATAAAGCTTTAGCTCCGAGATGCCAGGTAATTGTTGGAGGTGGTTCACCCTTGACATCAACATCCAACTTTGCTGATTGTCCAGCCCTAATTTTTATAGTGTTTAATTTTTCACGATTGATCCATGGCTTGACTGCAATAATAAATTAAATTTTCAAGTTCTATAATAATTTATCAAAGATTATGCAACATTTTTAACAGTATAATATTATGACTTACGGAATCGTGCTTTAGCTACGTGCGGTTTAGTTGGTTCACTTGGCTCAGATGGACCTGCTTTATTTACTGCACGAACACGAAATTGGTATGTGGAGCCTTCTTTTAATCCTGGAACTCGTCCTCTAGGCTGTGGAGAATCCGTAACAACTACTTCTTCCCAATGACTGCTGAATTTTTCTTTCTTTTCAATGATGTATCCTGTAATTGGTGCTCCACCATCACTCTTAGGTGGTTCCCATTTCAAGTCGACACGATCAACATCCCAATCTTCAAATTGTGGCACTCCGGGTTTACCAGCCAGGTCTAAAAGGAAACATTATTCATAAATACCTTTACGTATCTTAGGAGCGGCCAAAAGTGGCAAGCACTCGGGCCTTAAGCGACATACTCGGGCTCTAGTCTGAATGTTGCTACTTGTCACCCGCTCCTAAGATACGTAAAATGACATATCAATCTCGGCACTTGCAGCGCCTCGATACGTAATATACCATTTTGTATTTGTTTTTTAAATTGAGATTACAAACAAATATAAAATGTTTAGGATCCAGGATATGTTAAATACAGAAATATTGGAAAACATAATTATACCAAATGGATTTTTGGCTGTGATCGCTGCATCGGTCACCAAAGGTTCCGATTCACCCTCTTCGTTAATAGCTTTGACTCTGAATTCATATTCGTGTCCTTCCTGAAGCCCTTTCACATCCAATTCAGTATCATTAGTACGACCAACTGGTACCCATCGTCCAGAAGATTTGTCAAGTTTTTCAACTTGATAACCAGTGATAGGTTTACCACCATCATCTTCTGGTTTTTTCCATTCCAAATGACATCCACTCTTTGTAACGTCGGTAACTTTAAGTGGACCCATCGGTTTACCAGGAGCAGCTAAAATTATGCGTAAAACAATGTTATTCATCCAACATTTTTTTATTAAATTAATTCTCTACTGTTTGGTATACTCACAAAGTACAGTAATTTCTACTTCTGCTTCATCTTGACCGTGGGGATTAACTGCTTTTATTTTCCAAAGACCAGAATTTTTTCGAACGCTGTCAACAATACTAAGTTTTGTATTGTAATCGATGTTTACGATTTCAACATTTTCTCCAGTTTTTATCTCAGTATCTTTTAGGAACCACGTTATTTCAGGAGGAGGTTCACCTCGAACGTCAACATCGTACTTGATAGGTTTTCCAGCACGAACAACAATAGGTTTGAGGTTTGTTCTATCAATGCGAGGTTTGACTGGAAAAATCGATAAATTAATATGTAATGATAGAAGAAAACATTGAATTTACCAGAAGAATATATAAAAACAAACTCACGAGCTTTGTGCCGACAAATTTGCATTTTTGATGCATCTGAAGGTGGAGATAATCCAGCTTTGTTAACTGCAATTACTCTAAACTGATATTCTCCCTTTTCCTTCAAATCTGGCACCTTTCCTTCTAGGACATGCCCCGGTACCTCAATTGCCTTTTCCCAGTCTGGTTTATATCTATCTTTCTTTTCGATAATGTATTTTTCAATTGGAGCACCTCCATCAGATGAAGGTGCTGTCCATTTCAAGCTTACTGATTCGTTATCATAGTCAGTAATTTCTGGTGTTCCTGGTTTCAGTGGCTCATCTATAAATTTAATTTTCAGTTAATAATTAATAAATTTGATAAACTTTTTTGAATAAAAGTATCAATGAAAATAAGAAAAAATAATATTCATACCGAAAGGATTCTTAGCAATGATTGGACGATCACTTTCTAATGGTTCTGAATCTCCTTCATCGTTAACAGCGGTTACACGGAATTTATATTCACTACCAGGATTCAATCCAGTGACCTGGAACTCGGTATCCAAGGCATCTCCTGGGATTTTACCTACACGTATCCATTTGCCAGTCTTAGTATCCATCTTTTCAATTTCATATTCTTTGATAGGACAACCACCATCGTCTTCAGGTTTCTCCCATTTAACTTTGGCAGTTGTATTGGTAATATCAGAAACAACGAGAGGTCCTTTTGGCTTGTCAGGTTTACCTTATTGAAAAAAGATAATTATTACTTACTGTTAATAAAATTAATGATTATTACAATTATAGAAAATGATTAGTTACCAAGTACAGTAAGTTCGACTGTTTCTTGATCTTTTCCATTAGCATTTTCAGCTATCAAAGTGTACTTTCCAGTATCTTTACGTGTTGCATTTATTAAAGAGAAATCAGTATGATAATCAACGTTGTCAATTTTAATTCTCTCGGTGTTTGTAAGAGCGATATTGTCTCTCCATATCCACTTGCATTCTGGAGGAGGTTCACCAGTGACATCTACAGACCACTTGTGGGTACGACCAACCTTAATTATCACAGATTTGAAGTTTGTACGGTCAATCATAGGTTTCACTAAAATCATCAAATAAACATTATAATCATTGTGTTAGGCATTATTTCACTCGTAAACATTATTTTTTTCTTACAATTCTTGTGTTTGCAAAGATGATTGTCAGTAGGTTCACTTGGTGCACTTGATCCTGCCTTGTTTACCGCACGAACTCTGAATTGGTAGACCATTTTCTCTTTAAGACCTTCTACCTTAACTTGTGGATTATCATCTGTTGTTTTGGCACATTCTGTCCAATCAGGTGAGAATTTGTCTTTCATTTCAACAATGTAGTGTGTGATTGGTCTTCCTCCATCACTGTCTGGTTTCTTCCATTTCAGTGACACACTGACGTTATCATAATCAAATATTTCTGGCTTGCCAGGTTTACCAGGCTCATCTGAAATAACAACATAATTTTAATTTGCAATTTTATTTTCATCATTTTATAAACATTTATGCTCATTTCATACCATAAGGATTCTTAGCAACAATAGCTTCATCAGTTTCCAAAGGTTCAGATTCGCCTTCTTTGTTGACAGCTTTAACACGAAGTTTGTATTTCTTTTGTGGCGTAAGACCTTGGAAAGTAAATGTATCTTCATTGGGACCAACTTCGCCGGCTGAAATCCACCTTCCAGTATCAGTGTCCATTTTTTCCAAGACATATCCAGTTATGTCAGTACCACCATTGTCAGCAGGCTTTTTCCATTTGACTGTGATATGATCAGCCCGAACTTCTTCAGCTTTCAGAGGTCCAATTGGAATAGATGGTTTATCTGAAGACAAAATGACAGTTATAATATTTGTTCACTATAAATTAATCAACTGTTTGACAGAACTAAAATCATACCCAGAACGACCACATCAGCTGCACTTTCAGTTGTACCAGAACTGTTAGTCAGTACCAATTTGTATTTTCCAGAATCTGATCTGGTGGTTTTTCGAATCGTTAGTACAGTATTGCGTTCATACTTGTCTATTGTTACTCTTTCAGTGGAATCCTGAACTAATTCTTTTTCACCAATAAACCAGTGGACTTCTGGTTCAGGCTCACCATCGTATTTAATGTCATATTTAATGACTTGACCCTTTTTGACAACAAGATTAGTCAAACCATCACCAATGATGAATGGTTTGACAAATCGACTTTTGGCGATAATTGGTTTTGTGGCATCAGAAGGTTCACCAGGGCCTGCTTTGTTAATAGCCCTAATACGAAATTCATATTGGGTACCTTCTTTGAGTCCATCAATAGTAGCTTGAGTGACGTCACCTTCAATCGTTTTACCGGTTTCCCACTCTTTACCGAATTTTTCTTTGAATTCAATGACATAACCAGTGATTGGTGCACCACCATCATCTTCTGGTTTAACCCATTTTAAATCAGCATGATCCTTGTCCCAATCAACAACTTCCACATTTGTTGGTTTTCCTGGTTCATCTATAAAAACAAATCTCGACTAATAATAAGCAAAATAAATTCAGGGCAGCATAACAAAATTAACAGAAACGCCTTATTGGAGACAATGATACCAGAAGACAGAAGAAGGCCGTTAAATCATAACAGTTTCCTAAAAAATGGTTATAACTTCGAGACTCGAAGAAAGTTTAACATTTTATTTCATATCGAATATTGTCAACTTATCATGTGATAATAAGAAAATAATTTTACCCAAAAACCAGAATAGTGTTAATTAAAGTACAAATTGATTAAATGTTCATACATAGAACGATATGCAAAGTGGATCCTTTTGTATAATAGGAAAGGTTGCGTTGATGAAGTGAGAGTTCATACGCGAGATCTGATTTTTGGAGAAATACGAAGATAATAAGGTAGTTGTAACTAACATGCTTGCCATTCCACTAGTCCTTTTAACATTTCGAACAATTAAATGGACCAAAAAGAAGCTCTTAACTATTAAACCCGTAACGTATTGACCAGTAACAATAGTCATCATTTTTAAGAATCAATACAATGTCTCTACTTTTTACAAGATAATGGAAGTAGCGGGATTTTAGACTAAAATTCATTTACATCGATTCAAAAGCATGTGGAGTATTGACAAAACTTTTGATACATAAAAAAGTGATGTGTCCCAATACGGTACAATTTAAGTCAATTTGAAAAAATAATCCTTTGCACTGAAGTAAATAGATTTGAAAAATTCTGTTGCTAAGTGCATAATGTATATGTTAAAGCGAAAATTATTTTTATATGCAAATTGTTCAAAATAATTTCAAATTTGCGAAAAAATACAACATCTCTAAAAATAGCATTTTATACCTTAGAATGTAAAAAATGCATGATCAAAAATTGCATCAAAAACAAAAAACAAAGGAAAATCAACGGGATCGAGAAAAAATATAAGCTGGTTTATTTTTAAATTTTATGTGCATACCCCAAGGATCTTTAGCTAAAACTGGTTTGCCAAACATCGCAGGTTCACTGCTTCCAATTTTATTGACTGCTCGAATTCTGAATTTGTATTGCTTTTTAGCCACCAATTCTTCCACTTTGTAAGACAACTTTTCGCCTGGCATAACTTCACCTACATTGTCCCATTGTGCTTTCAAGCTCATATCAAGTCGTTCAACGACATATTTTGTGATAGGTGCACCGCCATCATCTTTGCATGGTTTCCAGGAAACAACGCAAGATGTAGCGTACACATCAGTAACATCCACATCTTCAGGAGGAGTTGGGACATCTGAAAATAGTATATTGTGAATCAAGTGCGTAAGCAGACTTTTCTTTTGCATTAACGGTCGCACAAGCGTTAAAAATCTGGCGCACATGACGCACATGATACTTTTTGTCATATCTGCATGTGATTTCTACTGTTGAAAGCCAATGAAATTATTTCATAAGAAATAATAAATCACTATGTTTATCTTTTAGAAGTCCAGCAAGCGAAGCGAGTCTATTAAGCAAAGCCAGTCTAATAAATAAAGCAGGCTTAATAAGCGGAGAAGGTAGCGGAGTTTCAAAGCGGAACTTTTATACTTCAACATTTTCCTTTCTTTATTACAATAATTTCAATAAGAAATTGAAGTAATGAAAAAAAATCAAAAAATGTTACAATATTGATTTAAAAAAAACAACAGTTATTTGAAAAAATATTAATAAAATATAAATGTTAGTTTTATGAGCATTTAAAATAATTTACAAATATTATTATTAATATTATTTAATTAAACATTAAAAATAATTAATAAATTAATTAAACAAATAAATACAATAGAGTCTAATTTACATGCGACAATAATAAAATAGTTATATTCTAAAATAGTTGCGAACAAAATAAAAATCCAGCTTATTTTAAAGTGCGTAAACTAATTTTACATATGAATGTGTGAAATAGTGTTTACGCAGTCTCAAGTTATGTATGATTAATCATACAGTTATGGTTATTTTAAAACAGTATAAAATGCACTAAGGACTGAAAATTGACGATTTAAGGCAAGAGCGAAAACTTTTGTAAAAAGAAAAACCGATTGAGATATATCATCAATTTTTAAGCGTACTACATACAATACTTTTTGTAACAAATGCAAAGAAACTGTTGACTTTTAAGTCTGTCCATCTACACTCCAAGATTATACTGGTAGCGTATGGAAAAAAAGACAATGATTTTTAATTTTGCTAAGGGCCGTGTGCTAAAGGGAGTGTCCAGAGAAAGAGAAGAGGGGAAGACTTAGTCTCCCGTAAAACTTTACTTGCCTCCCTTAAAAAAATTTGTTACAAATTTTGTACGATATATATTAAATTAATTTTTTCAAGTGAATTAAATAAATATGAATTTGAAAGAAGTAAGTTTTTAACTGAGACATATATTAATTTAAAACTAAACCAGAATAATATTTAATATTCCTGCAAAATCTATAGAAACGCGTAAGATTCGAGAAAAATATTCATTTCAAAGAAAATAGTAGTAGAATGAGTACGTTAGGGAGGCAATAATATGCATTTCTTAAACAAAAATAAAAAGTTTGCAAATGTATTTAAATTTTTGGCTGGAAAGGTTGTTTGGAATTCGAATTGTTTTTTTTATTTATTTATAAGTTTAAAGTGTTCCTACCACATCCGTGTTTTCGCTCTATTTTTGTATTCTAAGACCAAGAAATCACACTTTTGGTGCATATGTTACAAAAATATGTTTTACCACAATATTTATTTATGCTCTTATTAGACAAATTTGTTTAATTCATTTTACCACAGTATATTTTTGGACATAAAAGCTTAATTTTTTTAAATTACCTTGCATGTTGATGAAAACGTCTTTGATTTCATCCCCTTGGGCATTGCCTATCTTTATTTGATAGACTCCAGTCTGATCATGCTGAGGCTTTTTAATTTTATATGTTATTTTTTCTTCACCTACAACAACTTCAACTTCTTTCAACGGAAGAGCTTTGCCGTCTTTCATCAGTTTGGCTTCTACCTGGCTTTGCTTTGTGCCTTCGACTAAAAACAATCAAATACATTAATGTTTTGTTAAATTTAATTTTATAATTACTTAATTTAATGTGTAGTACATACTTTTATAAGGAATTTCAAAGTAGATGGGTGCACTGCAAGGTCCTTCAATTTTGTCAGGTATATCAACAATAGGTTTGCTTTCACCTTTCTTAACAGTAAGTTTACAAGAACTTTTGAGTTCTCCACTTTCACAAGTGATTTCACCATCATCAGTCATTTCAACTTTGTTGAAAACAAGTTGGTGCTTACCACCGCCAAGATTTTTAATTTCAACTCGTTCATTTGGCTTGATTTTCTCGCCATTGAAGTAAAAGATGGCTTGAGCAGTGGTGTCTTGCAATTCAACATCGAGGACAACTTTTTCTCTCTCGATGGCTACGGTGTCTTTTAATTTCTTATTGAAACGATTCAAGTCTAAAAGCAAAATGTTCAGAAATTAAAATTCATAAATTTTCAATCAACATCAGTTAAACCTAGAATATGCAAAACTTACAATTAACTACGAGCTCTGCTTCAGTTTTGTCTGCATTAGACACACAAGAGTAGAGACCGGCATCGGTTACCTTTGCGTCTTTGATTATTACTTTTCGTTTTCGGCCTTCTTCTTTTATTTGTATTCTTAAATTAAATGGAAATATTAAGGTCGTGTTAATGGTTAGCAAAATTAAATTAATATAAAACTTTTGTGTTATTACCTTTTATCTGAAATAATTTCTTGATCACCTTTGAACCATTTGACTTCTCCAGCTGCATCATCAAGCTCACAAAGTAAAGTTATTGTGTCTTTTTCTATTGCTTGTTGGTGTTTCAACACCTTAACGAATTTATATGGATATTCTGCAAAGTGGATAAAAAAGTTTTAAAAATCAGGTTACTAATTTTAAAAATGAAATTTATAACGTTGCTTAATATTTATAAAAAAAGGTTTTTATTACCGATAATTTCGAGCATGGTTTCTGTTTTATCAGTTTGTTTACTAATTTTACAGGAATATTCGCCACTGTCTTCAATTTGAGCATTTCTTAATGTCAGTCGACAAACTCCAGACATATCTTTGGATATGCTGTACACATCTCCATCCTGAAAAATTAAATTAATTTAATCAATTGTTAATAATTAAAAATTACAAATAATTTAATTGTCATATGCTTCACCTCAAGTTTAGTTTTTCCTCTGTACCAAGAAACTTGAGCCATGTTAGAGCTGACTGTACATTCCATGTATGCTTCATGTTTACTATATCCACTTGTTTTTTTGTTCAATGGTTTAATGAAAGTATATGTTGGGTCGGGTTCTAAAGATGAGAACAAAATTTCAATTAAGTATGCATCATTAAACTTTTAACAAAAAAATTTGTCTGAAAATTGTTTGTAATAATTACCATCGACATTCAGGAATGCCGAAGTCGATACACCAGAAATATCAATTGTGTATTTTCCAGTGTCTTCAACTTTCGGATTAAATATAATGAGTTGATATAAATCTTCTTCGTTTTTAAATTTATATTTATTCGATGGAAAAAGTTCCTGCAAATTGATAATAATGTTGTGTGATTTTTGTTCTAACTTTTTTCTTTTTACACTTACTTTACTTTAGATACAAAAATTAACTTACATCTTTTCGGAAGTACCATCTAGGTTTGGCGTTCGGTTTCGAAAAGTTCGCTTCAAATACAACTTTTTTGTCTTTGCCTTCTTTTGCATACTGATCGATGAGAGGTTTCAAGAAAGAGTCTGCTTTCTGTTTGAAAAAATTAAAAATGAATTAAACTTATGTTGAGACACTTAATGAACGTAATATTAAAATCAGCAATGTTGATACACTGAGTTGGAAAATTACTATTTAAACGTGATAGTGATATTATAAAAGTGAGGCTGCTTTAATGCATATAATTTTCTGTTAAAAATGTAAGAATCTGAAAAGTTTCTAAAAATAAAAAATGTTTATACTTAAAAATTGTAATAAAAATGTATGAATAAAAATTAAAAAATTTCAGTGTTATTAAACATTCATATTTAGTAAATGCATTTAACATTTAATATGTCATTTGCTATTAAAAAAACCGAATAATTATTATAAAAAAAAAGTTATAAAACATTTTTGAAATTCAATATAATAGAAAGTATTCAGAATAAAAAGAGCATCTAATATTCATCATCATCATCAATGAAATGCATGCCTTTATTTTTAACAGGCATTTTTTTAAAAATAATTTTTACACCTAAATGTAACATGAAGCATTAAAATCATTTCAGAAGATAGAACTGTTCATTTATGCAGCAATTCCATTAAAAATACTATAGATGACTACTGCTAAAAAGAGAAGAGGAAGAGTAACATTATTATAAAAAAGTTTTAATGTGATTTCGACGTTGTCATCCAACCTCTGACTTGACGTAATTGTGCAACATTGGCCAATCCGGAATCAATTCTGCTAATGAAGGTCTACGTCCACTACTCTAAAAACAATATTTACGCCAATATTTTTTCCTTCACTTGTATTAATTTTGTTTACTGATTGTCTTAAAAAATTGATTTTAACGAAGGTGGTCTCTAACAATGTAGATGAGAAACAAATTTTAAATTATATTAAATAATTTTTTTTAAAAATAAAGATCAAACCGTGCACTTAAACACTTAACATGTTATTGACAAGATATTCAATTAAAATTCATATATCATGAATATTAACACAGCATAAAAAAGTGTCTTCTTGAAATACACATTTTTCATTCATTTTGTTAAAATACGAAGGTTTAAGGTGGAACATTTTAAGATAGAAAAAACATTTTTTCAATTTGTGCTCATAATTATTAACTTACCACAAGAAGATTTTTCTACTTAAAAGACCACTTTGCTGAAATTTACTCAAAAATTGCTGTAATAATTTCGAGACAAATGAATGAGTAGGAAATTTACCTTCTCAACTTTTTTGAGAGCTGGCAGTGGTTTTTCAGCTTCCTTGAGATCAACTTTTTCAAGCTCAGATTCATCTCTACCCCATTTTTGGTATTTCCTCTTTTTAAGCATGGCTCGGAAATCCATACCACTAGCATCTAAAAATGATTATAAAAGTTTAATTGTAACCGAAAAACATTTTTTTCAAAAGTAATTTAAATATGTATAGTTATTTAATTTATAAATATGTGTACCTGAAACATATAACTGCATTTCGGCTGAATCTTCCCCATGGCAATTGCTGATGACAATTTTGTATGTTCCTTCATCGTTGGGTTTCGTTTTTCTCATACACAAAGTAATCGTATTAGTTTCGGTGTCTGTGAGGAATTTGAATCGTCCACCTTCCATAATCTCAGAGATGCCTTTGAAGAATTTGAATGTCGGTGCCGGCGTACCTTCCACTCCCACAGTGAGATAAGCAGTTGAATCTGAAATTCAAAATGCTCATCATTAATCGAAATTGAAAAAAAAATTTCTTTGAATTAATAAAAGCAAAATATAACAAACCTTCAACTGCCGAATATGATTCTTGTACATCGACAATTTGGGGGGGTCCTGGTGATCCGACATCTCTAAGTGGGGTGCTAGGCAAATTGATTCTATTCTCGAGGTCCGCCACGCTGGGTCTTCTAACGTCCGTGCTCGGACGACGACGCTACATAATCACAGAACTTTATTAACATCAAATAATGATACAAATTACCAGTTATAAGCTATTTTTTATGACTTTTGCGATTTAATTTTTTCTTTTTATTTTGCAACTTACCTCTAAATAAAAAAAAAGTACATACTTATAAATGAAGGAATAATATATTAATTTTTTTATTCAAAGGAAATAAAGTAAAAATAAAGTGTCGCAAAAGTCAAATTTATAAAAAGTTGCATATTAGTCACATCGCGTTTCACGCGATATAATTCAGTTATACCACCTAAATTAATCATTATTTTCATGCCATAAATTAGTTAGAATTCATTTATTAAGTACAATTGCGAGTCACTTTTTGTTAGCCATCAATGTTTCAGCTAATGTTGATGAGTTAATAACAAGTTATGTCGATTATTTTTATATGCATTATAATGACATCTTTCATATATACTAAAAAATGTATTAAAATGTAGATATTTAATTAAGGCATTATAATAATAAGTCTATTTTCGCAATTTTTAAAATATTCTAATATTTTATTACATTTTAACACTAAATCCTACATTAATTAATGAACATAATTTTCCGAGAAAAAATTTAAATGATGAACTGATAAAAATGTTCTATCAGTTCCTATATTCATAATTTCATTGTAAATAATATTCTCTTATAACAATAACATCATATAATTTTAGAGTTAACTATTAACTAATTATTATTGGTCATTAAAAATACTCTAAAGTATAATAATAAACGAC